>JARLTB010000114.1:2505000-2592500 GCA_030141615.1 Unio pictorum
GTGACAACCATTTGTAAAGCATGTATCATTGTGTACGAGACACAACATAACTCTTTCTTTCTGGTTACTTAATGACATAATGTTGCAAGTTCAGTGCATTTTGTACCATTTTTGTAATCTTCTGTTGTACCAAATTCGTGTCATTTCTACTCTACCAAAGATGTTCTCATTTACCTTGCTAAGAATTAGTAGCATCGTCTATTATCAAAATTCGTGTCATTCTTATACTATTTAAAATTCATTGAATTTCTACTCTACCACATTTTTAATTATTCAAATATTATGATCTTTAACAAAATAAATTGTGATAATGATGTCATTACGGTCACACAAGTGGTAAACATGTTTTTTTTTATTTTACTTTGATAAATATATACAAAATATATAAAACTGAGAATTGGATCAATACACTTGGCGATGCTTCTAGATAATAACAAAGAGAAAGGGATTTTCCAGGCGTATACTATGATGACACTAAACTCATACGTTATTCTGGATTGATTGCCTATGAAGCAACAAAATGTGCAACAATATCAATGCCGTTTTACCCACGAGATTAGTAAGTACATCGAAGGGATGCAAATTCAAAATACGTTTCACTGATCCCTTGTTTATATAATGCCTGAGGTCGAATAACATTTACAACAGTTATAAATTTTAATGTGGCCTCCAAATGTATAATAATATATCATGCATTACAGCTGCCGTAGCAATACGTTGACCCGGATTGTCTAAACGAGCAACCATGTTTGACAAACAAATCACAATATATACTTCAATAGTTCCTCTATTGTTTACATAAACTGTACACATATCTTCTTTCCACAAACCAAGTTTAGCAGCATGAATACTAACATTAATATAGGTAAGACCGAAATATGTTAATTAACTGGTACTCCAAGTGTCGCAATCTCTTCAGTACCACCTCTGAAATCAAACCTGTATCGAATGATGATGGCATGAAATATCCTATCACGCAAGTAAGACAGCGGTATAATTAAACCATCCAAATAACCAAATTTAATATTAGTGATCAATACTTGTAAATGCGTTTACTGCAAATAGTTTTCAATCAGTAAAATGAGAAAAGGAATATTGTAGCCTCAGGTTCTAATATTAAGTACACAGCAATGCTCTATCAGTAGACCGAAAGAGCAGCTTAAGAGTCTCAAGTCCCTGCCTTGGTGATGAGTGAACTTTGTGATGTCAAAGCATAGGGTCGTTCTTCATTGTCAAATACACATTGATCTTATTTTGTTGACTAGGCGTGTTTTGTTGGCGTTTGATGGATATATAATTATACAGACATCGATATATGGGTAAATAGATGCATATACATACATACATACATACATACATACATACATACATACATACATACATACATACATACATACATACATACATACATACATACATACATACATACATACATACATACATACATACATATATACATACTGGGTGGATGGTTATTAACTTCTATTGGATAAATATTTATCATAGTTTTGTTTTGATTTTGTTTTGTTTTTATCGTTTTTTTTCAACTATCGGTAGCGTGACTCAGTGCAACAAAATATGATTGAATGCAGCTGTGACATTGTTCAAGTATTGTGACAGTTATAAAGTTGAGCAGAAACCATTTACACTACCTTATATCAATAAACAATATATCTGAGAGTCGGTATATGTTAGAAAAATCATTGGCATTGTGCAACAAGACAAACCTATTGTCCATGAGCCATTTACCACACATTATGCATACCGGATGTTATTGTACAGAACTATACCGCTAGCAATATAATTTGCTTTACAAACATCTAAACAACAGGTGAAGATACATTGCGTACGTGTAACAAGCCTCTACGGAGCCTCTTGTTCTATAAAGAATATCATACATATATTTATACTCTAGATAAAAAATGTTTGTGTTGTAAATACATTTATTATCGTAATTCTACTTTTGTAATGTACATTGTTTTCATATTTACACTAAAATATGCTAGCTTGCTTTTGTACATTACGGAAGAGTTTAATGATTCCTGATTAGCTGAGGGTTAAATATTTAACTAAGTAGGTTCGTTTAGAAAATAGACGTACCACCAGTGGCTTGAATAACATGTATGGCTGTAATTACTAGTGGATTAACAACAGCCAAATATAAGTCAAGTACGGTAATTCATGTTTTTCATTCATTATCCTAGAAGTTGAGTTAGAAACAATATTTGTTTCACTTCACGACAGCAGGTATCATATGAGCCATGTGGCATCCTTAGGCATGTGGTCTTATCTTCGGCAATCAACAGTAACAATAATAAATACTGGTAATCAAGAAAAAAGTTTTAAATTGTCAGACTTGAACATTGGCCCGCAGATAAGCTGACCCCACCCCAACCGCGCTTTCAGGCTTTATATATTTTATAAACAATTCCGTTTACACGCGAGTATTTACGGCGGCTGCTAACTTTCTCATCTCTCAAGGAAATTGATTAGATGGCAAAAGTTGTAAAGGAAAATATATTCTCTTTACTTTGTTTGGACAGAAGGGCACCTATTCTTAAGCAAATCGATGAATTTCCGCACTCAAAGGATAATTAGCGTTTTTGCTCAAGCTCAAAGCGGAACAATTATAGTAGGTAGAACTGATATGGCTTATCCGAACCTTAAAATAGAAACAAATTTTGAGTTAACACTGGTGAATAGTGTGTTATCAGAAACTATAAGCTTTGACTCGGTATCTGCAACATCTTTCACCGGATATTTGATATTATATTATTTACTGATTGGGTTCGATTCTATTACTTCATTTACTTAGGTTCATTGGATCAAATTTTAGGTTTACTATAAACTGTATTAACAATTTTCATCATAGTATATTCCCAACAAATTGCATATAAATCTGAATACATTTTGAACGTTATATAAATCATACAATTAATAACAATTAATAGGTTTCTATAATAAAATGTTTCTTTATTATATATTAATAGTGAAGTTATAAAAGGCAAACCTTATTACATTATCGAAATTTGAATGACATATATTAATATTAAATATATCTAATGACATATATTAATATTAAATATACCTAATACGAATCGACCTTGACATTAACAAGGTTGATAGTTGAAACGGTAGCAAGTTGTTGAATTATGAAAAATACGCAAGACATTGATTTAATTGCGGCTGTGCCATATAAGTGAACTATTACAAAATAAACTCTGATATAGCTGCCTTGGCGCATACAAACATATTTGAGTGGAGTCCAACATTTCAGTCATTAGAAGAATATTAAGATTGGATGACTCGTAGGTATTTTGCATTATATTGACACCATTGTACTCGAAACGAATTCTTGTTGACAAAATCGTTTTTCTACGCTTGAAGGATCCGTTTAAAATATGTTTTCATGTGTTATAAAACTATAAAGATATGTGTGTTATAATCATGCCACATAAGGAATGAGAAATGTTGTGAGGCGATATTCCATAAACAGTTGCATTGTCTGCATCAGCTGGATCATCACATTGTTTCAAATAAATGAAGATATTATGAAATATAGTGTTGTGTTATTTGTAGTGTACGTGAATAGTGCAATACGATGCTATGATTATTTCCATGTGTAATCGTATTAGTTTCTATTCCCTACCAGACAAACAGATATTTACCGTGATATTATTCATCTCTTATGATATTGGTTATTAATCTAAGCAACTACAGATAAGATGATTATTTGAAATATCACATGAAAACTTATAAATGAAAAAATATATTTAAAATGGTACTGCAATTGTATATCTCGTAATAATATCCCATGAGTAGCTGGCTCAACTTGAGCAATGTTTTTCAATCAATATAAAAGTCTACCGGAGCTATTCAAGGTTTCGATACCAAAAACATATGACGTGTGGAGTCAATAATTTCAAAATATATAAAACTATGAAGAGAAAATGTTAATGCTAAATTAACATTTGCGGAATTGTGCATTAAAGTGCAACATAAAAATATCCCTAATTATTACAAGTGCCAAAAACCGCAGATGCAAACACATAATTATTTTCAGATTATATACATATATTGAACAAGAGATTCATTTTGTGCAAATAGCTTTAAAAAACCGTTACGTTACAAACTGATACAAAAAGAAAAAGGCACCTGCAGAAACACATTTCTGTGGTAGAAGTCAAACTTAAAAAAGAAAAGGGACGCAAATACGGCCCTATATAATGACACTGATGATATAAATACACACACACACACACACACACACACACACACATATATATATATATATATATATATATATATATATATATATATATATATATATATATATATATATATATATATATATATATATATATACACACAAACAACGGGACAACTACCACCTTAATTAAGTTAATCATTACATTACATGCACTCCAAAAAGTAGTTTCTCCAGCATTTTCCTACTACGGGGTATGACAGCATTGAATGATATGTGTTTAATTCAATCCTACAGAGACAAAAGAGTGTAAAATTCAACATAACTGTATATTCGATTACAGAGTTTCAGCATATTCCAATCGAGTAATTATATACAAATTTGATACAACATGCAACTAAAGATTAAAGTATTTTGTGTACAAAAATGAGCAGCGTATAGTAACATTTGTAACTGGTCACAGTTAAGGGAAAATATTTAGTTTAGTATAACATACACTAGAATTCAATGTTATAAATTCAATGCTACATACATCTAAGACATAATCCAGTGTTCAGTTAACATTTTTATTGCCAGATATAGGTTTAGTCTCTAACGCATTTAAAAATTTACAACTTTAGAATATATACTTAACTAGAAAATTTAACTGTAAAAAAATGTCAGTGTTGAAGCAGTACTTACGGGACAATATTAAAATCGTTGTCATTGACTTCACTATTATAATCAAAGTTACTTTGCATCACTCTATACCTCTCTCATTACAATTGCTCTATAAGTAAAGAATGTAGTTGTCTCAAGACTGCTTTGATAGGTAAGTTCATCTTTGCCCGAATATGGTGACTAAGGTATTACTGCACTAGTTGATGCATCCTAAAGTACCCTTGGCTAGGACGATGAACATATTAGTCTATATAATGTTGTTTCTTTTGTTGTCGTAAGGCTTCACTCCATTTTGCATCAGAAGACATGAATAAGAATAAATAAGAAGAAGCCGGGACAACATCAGAAAGAAAAACTAATCAACGAGAATATTTTTGCACACTTTCTCAAATACCCACATTCAGCGAACACGACACGCGAACCCGAGGAGACAGAGGTGCGATGGCAGTGATCTGTATCGGTGAGCGCTTTAGACCGCTCGACCACTCGGGGCACCGTCTAAAGACTGTAACGATATGCAAATACCGCGATTAAGATGAAGATAAGGCGATTCGGGATGGTTACTACATCCAGTTGCCTGCGAACTGCAAAATATTTAAAACTTAATTGGAATAAAACTCGCAACAATGATAATTTAATCTATAAACGATGCGGTAGGCATTTGGTGTATGAATATATATATATATATATATATATATATATATATATATATATATATATATATATATATATATATATATATATATATGACATAAATTATTCTACTTTATTGAAATAGTCTTTTAATTCAAGTATACATAAAAAGACCCGACATCAGCGATTGGAATGTTTCCCTTAAAATGAGCAGTCCTTAAAATGGAATTAAAGTAGAATTACATGACATATACACTAAAGAAGAGTTGATCGAATATATATATATATATATATATATATATATATATATATATATATATATATATATATATATATATATATATATATATATATATATATATATATATTACAACAGTCTCTAGACAAAAAAAAGAAAGGGTTTTACAAGTGTGTACAATGAAGATACAAAACGTTTCATTTAATATCCAAATTGACATTCCAAGAATTTCTCCTAACAATTTAATATTATAGCATGTTCTATAATGCTATCAATTATTTTTGCAACTCGCTGGCGATTGCAACTTGAATCTTCAGGAGTAGTTAAACGATGCTCTGTTAGAAAACATAGTTGCATTGGCTCTAGATGGCAAAGTTTGTTATCTGGACAAAAGTAGCAAACATTAGTCGCAATCTATAACATTAAGGCAAATGGAACTATGGATCTTTTAATGAAGTTATATGTTATTATATAAACAAGTATCAATATATAACATTTGAACTTTAAATAACTGAATTTAAATATTATACTCACCTGCAATATAATTCTAATTTCTATATTATCAAATGTTGTAGCGAATGATTGTTCAAAACGTTTGAAAGCAAACGTAACAAAGCAATATCATACAGCGTGGCAGCATTTTCCCATTTATATATTATTAAACATTCAGAGATAGTACGGTCAAAAACATTATACTGCATACGGTAAAAATCAAAGGCGAGGATAGTAATAGTTGGCATATGGATTAGAAGCATGTTTAATCCGTGAAAAAGTCATTGAGGTAGATCCAACTGTATAAACTTTTTACGCAATGCGTATCGCCAAACAGAACCTTTGCTTTATGTTATTGTGATACATTTAAAACTACTTGAGCGCTGTACTTGAACACGATGGGCCATATGGCAAACGTGTTTCTAATTCGTACGTGGTAGTAGAAGTTTTATTGTGCTAGAATCGAAATAATAATATCATAAGACAAACTTCATCTGAACTTTGAATGATCAAAAAATGTTAATACATATAGAAGCTCATCATAATTATGTTTTCAAAGTAATAAGACCCTATCGTCATAAACTAAGTAATTGGAAAGAACGTTTTGAATAATTCAGTATATAATCTATTTATCTAAACTTCAATGCGAGCACTGCAGTCTAACATTTGTATACATTAGAACTCATATTATCCAACTAGTTTATCACAAATCCAGAACTATGATATCTTAAATGCGTTATATTGGTGTTCAGCATGAGGCCAACTTTTGAAGGTAATGACCTAGCAGTAGCCTTGAATGTGATTATGTGTCCATAGTGTTGATGTTACACAATTATATAGTCTATACTGACTTTAAAGGAATTCGTAGTCGCATAGTGTAACAGCACTTTATAATTTCTAACTATTAATTCCAATAAATAAATCCGCTCAAGAAATAATTCAATACGACGTGATCGGGGCCTCTGGTTTAGATGTTTAAGATAGGAACATATAAGTTTGATACTCACTACATCATATATAAGAAATTAAGACATTTCACACAAATTAAGACACAGTTTCCGAACCAGGACGAGGATCGTACTTTTATTTCTATCACAATTAAATACGAACTGTCATACATAATAAACTTGGAAGAATTTTTGCACTCTAATTTTCTCAGTTGCGTTGATGAGAATTGTAATATACATTTCCCATAACATCACTAACATGTTCAACATTGTTGATTAGAGGTCTCAATCTTGATTGCAAAAGCAGTTTGAAATTAATACACACTCCATCAGGCATTATTTCTAAACGGAAAAAAAGTGCTCTTCCTGTTTCATGATATTCGCATGTGGTACTCACTGGACAAAATGGCATTGGTAACCTTTATTTTATGAGGGAATCACATCACTGTCAAAACAGATTACGAGACCTTGTAAACTCTCTTCAAAGTGAGACTTTACAAGAAACAATATTTGCCATTGATCTTATATATATATAAATATATATATATATATATATATATATATATATATATATATATATATATATATATATATATATATATATATATATATATCTTCCATTGTCTGATCACATCCTAGTACACTTGACGTACCTGAGTATAATATATTGCAATTTCTACAAGAATGATACATGGATGGAGTGGAATATATTGCTTTAAGGACTTAAGTTACTACCGATATGACCAAATCGAAAGCAGTCTAAATATGAAATAACATACAAAGTAGAAAGATGCGTTTCTGTGGGCAGGACTGTTTCCTAATGAGCATAAGAATACTAGTAAGGTTTTCTTTTTCGAGTTCACACTGACAACCATTCGAAAACCCTTTTATCACTGGATTTATTATTGACATGAATTTGAAGAAAAAAAATCATTATCTAAATTAACGCCTGAGTCTATAATGCTGATTTAGAAACGCAACATTCAAACACATTTAAATCCAGAAATTATTGCCGCTAATATGGCTTTATCTACATAAATGTTTACATTATGTATCCACTAATATATACAGGCTGACGTTATTGAATATTTTATACTATGATGTTTCCAAGTATTATACTATTGGATCGTGATTCCATGATTATTCA
This sequence comes from Unio pictorum, assembly GCA_030141615.1. Classification (NCBI taxonomy): domain Eukaryota; kingdom Metazoa; phylum Mollusca; class Bivalvia; order Unionida; family Unionidae; genus Unio; species Unio pictorum. The sequence goes on from JARLTB010000114.1 coordinate 2,513,325, forward strand.
ATGGGTTTTCTCTAGGTTTCATGATACCCTGGTGTTCCCATAGGGTTTTCTATAGAACCTGACTTAAAACAGCAAGTTCCTAAATTATCTCGATTTGTCAGCACGTGACACTTTAGAAAATGTATCTCCAGTGGGTTTACACACGGATGCCAAAAACATCTGATACTGTACACAAACATGTCTCTGAATTATATGTTATGCGAATGAAGCATATTTTTTTAAAGCCGAGTATGCTTGTGGCTAGTCTCAACACCTGATAATATATAAAGCGTCCTAACATATGAATATATAATAACAATACGTAGAGGGTAAGATAAATCATGTAATATTAGTTTCACATTATTACATGAATGAGATAAAGAAATATCTAGACAATTACAATTAGAATAAGCAACCATAAAATATGCGATGTTGGAAGCATGCATACATACATACATACATACATACATACATACATACATACATACATACATACATACATACATACATACATACATACATACATACATACATGGATGCATGTAATTCGTGCGTGTGTGCGAACGTGCGTATGTGAGTGCATGGATACATACATACAAGCATGCAATGCGTGCGTGCGTGCGTACACCACCCACCCCCACGCACGCACGCACGCACGCACGCACGCACGCACACACACACACACACACACACACACACACACACACACACACATACATACATACATACATACATACATACATACATACATACATACATACATACATACATACATACATACATACATACATACAATGGAACTAACAGTTGTAAAAAAAAAGTTTGAAACTGGTTCACATTCTTAACAGGCTGACATTATAATTAACAATATATAAGATATTATGGGATTTATTTGTGACTGAAATTCGCGTTTAAATCATAAATAAGTACATCTGATACTGTACACAAACATGTCTCTGAATTATATGTTATGCGAATGAAGCATACTTTTTTAAAGACGAGTATGACGTGTGGCTAGTCTCAACACCTGATAATATATAAAGCGTCATAACATATGAATTTATAATAACAATACGCAGAGGGTAAGATAAATCATTTAATATCAGTTTCACATTATTACATGAATGAGATAAAGAAATATCTAGACAATTACAATTAGAATAAACAACCATAAAATATGCGATGTTGGAAGCATGCATGCATACATACATACATACATACATACATACATACATACATACATACATACATACATACATGGATGCATGTAATTCGTGCGTGTGTGCGAACGTGTGTATGTGAATGCATGGATACATGCATACCAGCATGCAATGCGTGCGTGCGTGCGTACACCCCCCACCCCCACCCCCCACGCACGCACGCACGCTCGCACGCACGCACGCACGCCCCCCCACCCCCCACCCCCCACCCCCCCACACATACATACATACATACATACATACATACATACATACATACATACATACATACATACATACATACATACATACATACATACATACATACATACATACATAAAATGGAACTAACAGTTGTAAAGCAAAATTTGAAACTGGTTCACATTCTTAATAGGCTGACATTATAATTAACAATATATAAGATATTATGGGATTTACTTGTGACTGAAATTCGCGTTTAAATCAGTAAATAAGTACATCTAATACTGTACACAAACATGTCTCTGAATTATATGTTATTCGAATGAAGCATATTTTTTTAAAGACGAGTATGCCTTGTGGCTAGTCTTAGCACCTTATAATATATAAAGCGTCCTAACATATGAATATATAAAAACAATACGCAGAGGGTAAGATAAATCATGTAATATCAGTTTCACATTATTACATGAATGAGATAAGAAATATCTAGAGAATTAAAATTAGAATAAACAACCATAAAATATGCGATGTTGGAAGCATGCATACATACATACATACATACATACATACATACATACATACATACATACATACATACATACATACATACATACATACATACATGGATGCATGTAATTCGTGCGTGTGTGCGAACGTGCGTATGTGAATGCATGGATACATACATACAAGCATGCAATGCGTGCGTGCGTGCTTGCACCACCCACCACCCCCCACGCACGCACGCACGCACACACACACATACACGCATACATACATACATACATACATACATACATACATACATACATACATACATACATACATACATACATACATACATACATACATACATACATACATACAATGGAACTAACAGTTGTAAAGCAAAGTTTGAAACTGGTTCACATTCTTAATAGGCTGTCATTACAATTAACAATATATAAGATATTATGGGATTTATATGTGACTTAAATTCGCGTTTAAATCATACGATTTCATCCTATATAAAACAAACAAGGAAGAATGTTATTGGACTCTTCATAATTATATAACCTTTATCTATTTCAATCCTTTGCAACCCTTCTAACTCTCTATAACTGATTCACATTATTAAACATTGCTTACACCTGACACTGGTGAACTCTTATATTCTTTTCCCACTGTGTCCCTCATCACCTCCCCATAACTAACGTTATGCTTTTTATTTTATTCTGATAGTATTTCCTGCTTCCTCGGCATATTGTGCATTCTTTAAGTTCATCGTGTTTTTTATGTTGTAAAAATCGTGCAGCTGTATGTAGTTGTAGAAGTCACGAACAGATAATGTTAGAAATAAACTGAGAAAATGTATTGTCCATTTAACCCTGCAGTTGTATTGGTCAACGGTACGCAAGTAGAAATATTCCAAATATAGAGATATGCCAAACTCGTTTAGTTCCTAACGTTCGCATATTTAAAACACAATACATTAATGTGCAAATTTTACAAAGTAACATATCTCAACCTTTGCGACGAATTTCTGTTCTTAAAATATAATTGGCAGACTGGATTAAGATTCTGTCATATAGCGGCACAATTGTAGTAGGTAAAACATTCTAGAGAAATCGCAACAAAACGTTATACATACATATTGTTTACATGAACGTTAACAGAAGCAAATATTATATTCACCCTTGTTAGCAATATACTATCACATACCATATGCTTTAACACTTTTCCTGGACAGCGTTAATCTATTAATGGATATAATAGCATTTACTGATCGGATTAACATCGCTTCAATAAACTCAAATGAAAGACGAACATAAAAAACGTACGGCAGAAACAATGACTCTGCCAATGCAGGCAAATTTTGTTTGTATGTCTACCATAATTATTCAAGTAAGATTGTATATAAAACAATTGTTTTACTTAGGAACCGTAGCCAGTTGAGGAATTATGTAAATAAATGTATTATGACGTTAATTTAATTACATATGTGCTACATAAGGGAAATATTGAAATGTAACTGATATATTTGAATTGTTGCGCACATACATCTTTATCCAGAATTCAGTGGTCCAGTCACGGGCTGAATATTAAGACTTCCCGACTAGATACATTTATTATATCACCATTGTTCTCGGAAAGGATTATTGTTGACTGAATATGCCTTCTACTCTTTTAATCTGGTGAGAGAATTGTTCCCGCTAAAGAGAACTATTTACAGCAGAAGTGATATGCTGATAACTGTTCAAATGAAACATTCCATACCTTTTGCATTATATGCAGAAAAAGGATTATCATATTTTGCAAATAAATGAAGATATGAAGAATACAAATTTAGTGTAATTTTGATGTAACTGGAATTAAGCATGCAACTATGACTATTTCCATATGTTATGGCATTTTGTTCTAGTCCCTAACTTACAAACATATATTTACCGTAACATATGATGTTGATAATTCAGGTAATCAATTACATATATTTTAAATTGAGGAGTAAATGCATACTTTTTTATAATAACGTATGTGTATCATTCTCAAATTATATCTATATATAAATGTTTACCATACTCCTGTCAAAACACAAATTCAAAGTCAATATCAGATGATTTTGGAGCTATCTACTATGAGTCCATATCAATGGAATGGGAATTTTATATAATGCAAAGCAGTCAATCACAGGTGCCCGAGTTGTAGCTTACTTATTACAGTTTGGTTTATATTATGAGTAATTCGACAGGACACGTTATCTCGACACAATCAGACAATATATCAAATGACAGACAACTATATATCGATACCATCAGTCAACATATCTAACGGCAGTTCAGAAAATTAAGATGATTTATTTTTCGGTTAGACCATATAATGTTTATATTGAATAACGACACCTAAGTAAGTGAAACCTAACAACGGTTGTGATGCATACTTTCACTTACTTAACTAGCTATCAAGTGCACTATTTTCCACAAATTACCAAGCGGATACATCCACTTCAATCTACCAGTTATCATATCTAACGGCAGTTCAGATAATTAAGATGATTTATTTTTCGGTTAGACCATATAATGTTTATATTGAATAACGACACCTAAGTAAGTGAAACCTAACAACGGTTGTGATGCATACTTTCACTTACTTAACTAGCTATCAAGTGCACTATTTTCCACAAATTACCAAGCGGATACATCCACTTCAATCTACCAGTTATCATTTTGACTATGTTATTAGAAATAATAATAATAATAATAATAATAATAATAATAATAATAATAATAATAATAATAATAAAATAATAATAATAATAATAGTAATAATAATAATGATGATAATAATAATGATAATAATAATAATAATAATAATAATAATAATAATAATAATAATAATAATAACGATTGATTTTATAGCTCCTAATGTTTAAAAGCTCGAAACGCAATACAACACCTAAAATAGAATGATTAAAAAAAAAGACACCATGAAACTAGTGAATATAAAAATATGCTGAAAACACAAGGCAGGAAACAAAACGGATGAATTTTAAATGCACTCCTGAAAGGAATCTATGTGCATGTGTGCCTGATTTGAATAGCCAATATCACGTATTCTGGTCCCTGGTATGCACAATAAATATGCCCACATGACCTCTCTTTCATATTGGGAATAATTAGCACACGACAGTCACAGAGGGAGCGCAAATATCCCGCCAGTGTGTACACATAGGTGAAGCCAGATAGACATGCCGGAATGGAGTCCGCCACCACAACTCACCAGAGAGAACAAACTGCATCTCACTCAGTACCGAATGGATAGGCAGCTTAGGGGGCTAATAGCAGTGGGGAGGCGTGCTCTGATCGTGACACCCCAATGACGACTCGAGCAGCTGCGTCCCTAACATTTTGAAATCTCTGAAGCAGACATCAAAACAAGCCAAACAGAATATTGAGTGGCAATAGTCCAGTCTTGAAAGTATTAATAAACACTCAAACTTCATAGTGATATAAACTTTAACCATGTTTGCGAATGGAGCTAATGCGCCACAGCCCAAGACATGCAGACTTTTATATGTTTATCACATGTTGGGGCAAAGTGAGATTTATACAACAAAAGCATCGTGCTCTGTGTGTTCTATGTTGTGAGAGTGTTGTGTGTCGTACGTCTAGTGTACAAAGACACTATGGAACCAAACATCAATCCATGTTTAAAACCTCTGAAGAGAAAAAAAAACCATCAAAAGGGTTATTTCTGGTTTCAAGAAACAAACTGGTATTTTGAATCAAGCCGTTGGAATGAAGAATAAAGCTAATTAACGTAGTTACAAAATTACTCAGTGTGCGGCATCGATAGGCAATTTTTGTATTACAGATGGAGAGTACATACAAATGCAGTGCTGAAATTCTGTTCAGTGACTTACCAAATAAAGAAACTATCCGGTCTCGGATTCGAGAAATACTAGCTACTGGATGATCAATTGCGAGGGGTATAACTGATTTCGCTGAATATTGAACAGATAAACAAACGACTGGATTAAATGAAGCTATTGTGTTTAGTGTCGCTCTTGATGAAAGCTTTTAATTCAATGACTTATGATGCCTAGCTATAGTCGCATGATATTGTGAAAATAATCGTATTTATGAAGACTTTTGTTGCTTGTGAGTTCTTCATGATACAACCAAGGCAGAGGACATTTTAGCTGCATTCGTAAGCTATGTCAAAAACCAGAACATAGCGTTGAATAAATTATTCTGTGTAACAACTGACGGTGCTGCTGCAATAGTTTTCAAAAGGAAATGATTTGGCAAACTTCTTGAGAATCACGTTGGACATCGACTATTAAGCTACTATTCCATTATACACCAGGACGGTTTGTGTGCAAAGATGTCATCATTGCACTGGCACTCTGTGATGGTGGCAACTGTTGTTAAGATCGTCAACTTTATAGTTTCACGCTCTTCATTGATTAACAGGCACTTCAAGTCTCTTCTACAATAAATGTAGCATCACGCCATACTAGACATTATAACACTCTTAGAGCAAACATGTACCGGTACACGAACCCTACATTTTCCATGGCTTTCGACACGATACAGTTTTCCAACATCATCAAGAGAGATCAATTTTACTCGAAATAAACGCAAGAAGAAACATACGACTTTCGAGCAAAATTTCCCCGTGATAACAGATAAAAATATCTCAGGTACATTTTCGTAACGGAAATGAATCGATGTCTGCTTCCAGACTAAATAAGTGACTACATATAGTTTGCAGTTACACAAAGACAGATATGGGAATTTTATATAATTCGTTTACACCTATAACTAAATAGTAATTTGCTGGTTTAATTATGGATACTATTAGCTATGAATAGATCTTTACCATTTCACCAAACCTTGAGTGAATTAAAGCATTCAATTTAAGGAATATCTTTTCTAAAACGCTCGGGTCCATTTCCTCGATGACTTGTATTGTTCATGTGAAGTTATACATTTCTGGATTGAGAGCGGTATGATATGATATGCGTGTCACACACCGATACTATTATCTGAAGTATGGTTAAATTGTTTGAAAACAATATAATCAGTACATTTAGACCTTTTGAATCGCATCTATCAAATTATGGAATGAACCATGTTATTCTGTCCCTTTTAAAAACTCAAACATGCCACCGTTATTAATTGTAATTGTCTTAATTGTCTATCTTAATGAAGTCATAATACTTGTATGTATTCCATTCTGTACATCACATTGTCTCCTAATAGGGTTCTTTTGTACTATGAAAACGTTACATCCATGGAATCTAGAAGATAACGTTTCATTACCATTGGTAGCATTATTACCATCGAGGGTACCATCCGTTCCACATTTTTCTTAAACACTAGTATGTAATATGTTTCATCAATTAGTACATTTTTTAAAATGTTATACCTGGCAGCATAGGTATTACCCTGAACAATAATATTTCTCATTCAAAATTTCTTTCTGGAAACAAGCCAAAACATTTCAGATTCGTTCGAGTTTTGTTATTTCGATGCGCTACATCAATAAATATTATGAAAGGTATATCTTGGAAATAAATTAAAGTTCCCATTAACATTGCATATATATGTATATGTAAATGTATATGTATGTATGTATATATATATATATATATATATATATATATATATATATATATATATATATATATATAATATATATGTATAAAGAGAGAGAGACAGAGATAGAAAGACAGACATACAGACAGACAGAGAGATACTGAGAGAGGCAGAGAGAGATATATATGCTTCAAAAGGTATGTATGTGTATGTGTGAGAGAGAGAGAGAGAGAGAGAGAGAGAGAGAGAGAGAGAGAGAGAGAGAGAGAATTGAAATGTTAAGAGAAAAATGCTGCTGGCATTAAATGTAATTTACAAGACATCAGGAATCTTGGAATCATGGATTTAATTTTTGTGTTTTCCAAATACGCGGTAAAGTGTTATTCCGATCACCACTCAAACGTTTATTATTGTATTGATTAGTATACTGTAGGTATTATCTTTCTGTTATAAATAATATGAATATATTTAGAAACGTTGTTGTATGAGCGAAATGTTGAATTTGGGGCATTCATTATTAAGAATTTTTTTTTTCAAAGTTGCAAACAAGAATTTTCTCTTTTAATGGTAGGCACGGAAATTTATTAAAGTGACGCCATGCTTATTTAAACAGAGTGCTGCGTACCGTGGATTGTCATCTAGAGATATTTTGTCCATTGGTAATAATAGGATGCAACGATTGAGATACTAATGTTGTTAAACTGTTCCGATTAACACATATTAAACGTATTGTCAACTTAGCTCATGTGAACTTATTGGGATAGTATACAATTCACCCCATCTGCAATAATATGTTCCAGACAAACGGAGTCGGATGCCCCAGATGCAACTTCACCATTGTGTTTGGATCTAAGTAGACCACAAGAATTGATTTGGTACATTTACTTACGGTAGGTCAATCGGCATGTTCGTCGTGAATGTAAATACTTACCTGAAGCTGAAAGGAAATATAACATGTCATTAATGCATTGTCATGATCCATATGTTAAAGCTTCTTTTATCAGAGACCGAAATCACAATACAATATATGGATGATATTAGATAGTAATAATAACTTCGTAATAAACCTTTGAATATAACAATTTCATATTTCGTGTTAGTTTATATCAATAGCGACCTTGTACTCATGAGCCCATATTTATTACCCAAAAAGATCTGATCACCTAGTCATTTGGATCATATTACGTGTGTAATTTATATATAGTTATTTTTAGAGTTACAATGCTATTACTGCAATTATACAAATTGGGTGGCGTCTAGCTGACTACTGCTCCATATATACATCTGAACTTTGAAGCACTAAAATGGATTGGGAAAAACAAACCAAACAAGAAAGTTATAATAAGTGATTCGCTTAGTAGTGTCATAACTTCAATCCAAAATAACACAACTAGATCAAGAGAGAATTTCCTAAATCAAACCAATGCAATAATGAAACAAATAAATAGAAACAAATTAAGCATATAATACATGTGGATTCCATCTCACATCAATATCCAAGGAAATGACATAGCAGACCAGATAGCTAAAGTAACACTAAATAAACCACATTACATGCCACTCGAATATAGTCAACATGAACTATACAGCCTAATCAATAAATGGCAAACATATTGGAATCAAATTCACAAAGGGAGAAAATTATGTAATACCATCAAGGAAGTCGATAGAAATGGAAAACCACCTAGGTGCACAGGCTATGAACAAACTCTAATTAATCGAATTCTCTTAGGGAAAACTAAACTGGCAAACAGTCTGGGAAGATACGTAGCAGCCTTCCCACCTAACATAAAATGCTACCATTGTAACACCCCAGAGGATTTACTCCACATATTTAATGATCGTAGAATAGTCAAGAAGGAACGGAACAAATTCAGATCCGAACAACAAATCATAGCCGCCCCATATATATACCCAAAAATGATTCAATAACAAATATCAACCCCCAAACAGCATTCAAAAATATAATTGAATTTTTAAAAACAAATTGGGCTACTAGAGAAAATTTAGGAAAAAATTACGAAAATAAACAACATAATAGCGAGAAAATAAAAAAATAGTAAGAAACCTAGTACTAGCTCACACCAAAAATAATCATCAAAAATGAAAGCCTTTTTAAGGAATGGAAGCACCACCCGGAATGAGCAGGTAGATCTTAACCGTCCTTGGAAACCACATACACTACGGTGGGCATGACATCACTAAGACGCATACACTAAGCAACCAAACCGAAAAATAAAGACGCGAGTAACGCTAGAAACAAACTAGAGAACCTGGAAAAATTACTCAAAGCCCTCTGAAATCACTTTGGAAATAATAACATGTGAGCAAAGTAGATGGAATATAAAGTAATAAGGGTTCACAACCACAACGAATATATAATAAAGACAATTAGGGAATAGTAAACACCATGTTAAAGGCAACACATAAGAAACAAATAATTAAAATTAAAAATACAGCATCATAAAATACGTATAGGAACCTACCCTCACTACTATTACCTTCTCTAACTTTCCACTCAATACAGCCTCAATGACAGTAAATAGCAATTACCGAACACATATCAAGTTCCAAAGTCAGAAAGCCAAACATTAAATATAAGTAGATGGTTTGATATTATACTATCATAAAATTCTGTCCTGATAGTATTCTCCCAATTTAAACAGTATGGGGTAGTCTAAAAGCCCAAGAATATTAAGCCCCGCATAACAAGGTTGCAGGTCTGATATTATACTATCATAAAATTCTGTCCTGATAGTATTCTTTTAATTTAAACAGTATGGGTTAGTCTAAAAGCCCAAGAATATTAAGCCCCGCATAACAAGGTTGCACTTAAATTTTATCCAACTTTAGGCATATAGACCCTCAACTCAACTATAAGGGCAGGGGCGTATGGTGCTGTAGATTATATTAACTCAAAACAGCACAGAGTTCATCCAATTTATGGGGGGGGGGGGGGAGAGGGGGGGGCGAGGAATTTGAATAAATGGACATCATCGCTGGACCAAAACCGGAATAAAACATCATGCGATAAACAACTTCAAAGATCCCGGGAGAAAAGAAAATTATTGCTGGTCCGAGGGAACAACCATATGCTTGGACACCATTAGAACCAGATGGCAGCCTGACATTAGAGGCTACTCAAACATACAAGAAAAACCAACACAGAAAATAATCCGACTGCTTTCATTGCCTGGTTAACAGGGTCATCATCTGGTACGATAGCCCCTTTCGAACAATCTATTTCACGAAACCTGACTTGATCATTTTTTGCTCACCGTTCAAAATTAACAAGCTATTTTTACCAAACAGTGACTATACTTATTTATTTCGCATAAACATCTTATTGGTATTTTCCTGTCCATTAGCAATAAATGGACCAGATTTAAATTAAGCAAGGAATCACGATGTTGCAGGCTGTACGACATCCTTGGACGTAATGGTACTTCTATTGTATTGCGCAACTCTCATAACTCCAAAATGGCGGAGATGTCAAACTAATTTTCAATACCACCACTTGTGTCATTGCATACCATTAAAACACATAATAGGTTGTTAGGGTTGGGTGTGTGTTGGGTCTATTCCCACCCACCCAGGGTCCTCTATTCAGGTCGATGGTTACTTAATAGGAAACGCGACCTGACGACCAAACTAAATTGTAATCATTGAGTGCATCAATGCCTGGGAGAAGCGGCACCATTCCTCACCCCCAGGAGAAATTAAATATCCATATTTGCTGGAAACTTAAAACAGTGCTACATGCCCCTAGTGGGCGATACAGCACTATAATTCAAATTCTTCATCATCAACTGCAATTGTAGTCATGAAGGATCCTATGATAGATTGTTGAAGACAATACATTTTCCATATAAATAATCATGGCATAACTATACAACCATGCGATGTTTAACATTGAAACTGACTAGACAATTAGTATGGCTCCTGTATACCATCTTTATAAGGTACATGCACTAATTACGAACTTGAGAAATCATGTAAAGTACAGGCTGATCAGGAATGTTAGTGATGTCGGAGAACACGTGAATTTTTGATATAACAAACTTATTGATAAAATGAAATAGGAAATGCGTTAAATGTGAATCTACAAACATTGGAATGTAACAAGTTTGCATCAAACATCAATGTAGTATTTCGATTGGAAATTAGTCGTTATTAGTTTTACAGCATGACAAGCAGGCAAATAGTATGACGCATTTTGCCATGAAATCATCTAATGTGTTGTAAAACTATATTATGGAATGGATAGTTCTCATTTCTTTACATTATATTTCAATGATAACTTCAAAAGAAATACTAGATTGCGACAAGTTCAAACGAGTCATGAAACAAGTTATTTGCTGCGCTCTCGCTCGTAAATCAATGATTTCTTCACAGTTTTTCAATACATAATAAGTAAACAAGAAATCACCAATAACGTAAAGTAACTGACATTAATTATGTCAATAAATAACATTATTTTTAAAGCTTCTCATGAGAAAAATGTCAACGGAAAACGATGAATTTTCTAAGAAAAAATAAATATGTTCCAAATATTTATCAGGAAATAGATCAACACAAAGCATACGAGCACATACATACATACATACATACATACATACATACATACATACATACATACATACATACATACATACATACATACATACGGTCATACATACATACACACACACACACACACATACACACCCATCCATCTATACATCCATCCATCCATCCATCCATCCATCCATCCATCCATCCATCCATCCATCCATACATACATACATACATACATACATACATACATACATACATACATACATACATACATACATACATATGTACTGTTACGTGCTTAGGCTCGAATAAACAGTAACATGGAAAGAGTGAAAATAGCAAGCTTGTAAAAACTTAATAAACAATTCATTGAGCACAAATATTTTTTGGAAAAGAAAACCAAACTTACGGTTTTAAGAATCAATTCAAAAAATTAATACCAAAATAATAATTCAGAATATAATCCACTAGAGAAATTGCAAAAGTCCTGGTAATAAAATGTCCTAATAATTTCAAGTTCGAATAATTAGTGAAGTATCCAAGATGGAAGACGATGTCATATGCTGAAGTCAGTTCTTGGTAATAAAATTATATGAGCACAATTCTTTTCCAGATAAACAACAAAATATTTTTTCTTGATCCAAACGAATTGAAATAATTTCCAATACAAAGTAATTTAAAATAACTCAAAACGACACACAACTCAGTATTCTAACAGCCGAAGTTCTACTAAATAGTTCGCTCCAAAACATAGAAACGGGTCACGTGATCCTCTAGAATTTTTTAGAACAAATTTGCGTTCAAAATATCACGTACACACCGCATGACCCACCTAAAAGTAGAAAGATATTTATAATAAAGTTCCATAATGTCCTTGGAATCAACCAATCATTTTAAAAGCTTGTCTACAACTCTGAAGCCAGGTCAGAAATGAGATCAATACCCGGTGTCCATTCTTAAGAGTACATGTCATACCACTTTCTAAAAAATATCTCCCAATGAATAAATCTTAAACTTAAAATGTCAAATATGAATCTGACAAACAAACAATTAAAATAAAAAATAAATGACCCAAATTAAATACACGTAACAATACATACATACATACATACATACATACATACATACATACATACATACATACATACATACATACATACATACATACATACATACATACATTATACATACATGCATACAAACACACATGAATATATGCTATCCGAATGATGTATATGCTCTTAGAACCTATTACAAGCTTAGCAACATCCTTGAAGACATTTTTTCTATCACAGGTAATGTTTCAAACCTAATTTTCCTCTTTTATGTCAGCAACATTGTGGAAACCATGGTTCATGAGTATAGCGTGTGTTTAGTGAGACTACGAAGCTACAAATGTAAGCACCTGTTTTATATCATTGCAGGAATAACATCGCAAGAAATTGGAGTTTATACAAGCTACATAGAATAAAACATTTTCTTTTTGATGTGGCGGTTTGACAGGTTTAATCACCAATGCTATATATTAGAGTACGACTACTGATACAATTTAAAATGAGAGATTTTGGTATAAAACATTCGCGATGGACGTAAAACCATGTCTATCAAAATCATTGCATGTGTACAGCATGAACATGATCATCATTATTTTTACAGGCATATCTTTAAAATCTTGATTCGACCAAATAAAAGTTATTTCTGCCATAGCAAAAAAGCGATGTATAATGGTTTGTTGTATAATGGTGATATTACACAGTTTCTAGTAACAATATTTCGGACAATCAGACAATGACAGTTTTGAGGTTTCTGGTTCTCGTCATGGGCAGTTTTTGATTGCAACAAAGACGTTTTGAAAACCTCGTAAATTGCACAAGGTAAACATTTATCCATATCATCCTTTAAACTTTGTTACAATATTTAACCTTGATAATTAAATTATAGCAAGTAGTATGTGTTCCTTCTAGAGTACAAAAGTTTGTTGTTTTGATATTTTAAATATAAAAGGAAAAGTAATCTCAAAAAAGTATTGCGTTCCGTAAGCATATGTTCGTTCTATCACCGGTGGTACATTATGTACACGCTATGAATGTAATGAAACTTCATATATTCAATTATTTTAAACAAACTGTTTATATATCCTGCGTCGTCGTTAACGTATTGCGCATTTAGTTTTTCCTCTTCCATTCTTCTAATACTTAATACAGTTGTTGGTACGTAATGCCCTCCCCCCTCCGGTCCAGCATGTATCTGCGTGTTTTTCCTCATTGTCTTGATTGCGGATATTTCACATAATATGACGAGTGAACTTTATTCCATGCTAAAAAGTTTGAGTTTTAAAATGCGATCATTTAGTATATAAAACGTTTAGGAACAGACATAACATAAGAAAGCACAAACTATCCATTCGACAGGATTTTAAATAATAAGAGTTCAATGTATTGATCTGCGATTATACATTTTCTTTTTACATGGCAATTGAAACTGTACTTTCCGCATAAGAAAATACACTTCGGTGAGTCACGTAATAGCTCCTTAATGTTTTCTGTAATATTCTTTCTCAAATTATATATTATATCTAATATTGTTCAGTGTCATAAACGTCGTAACTGATAATATTAAATTTTGATATTCTGTGCATTAACTCCTTGTCAAAAGCATATGTACTGTAATCTCCTAAATTACAACGCCATGCAATCAGTTTTAAAATAATGATACTTTTAATGGACATTAATTTGATGTTTTTCACTATATATTACCAATTTTCTCTTCTAAGTATTTTTTTGTTCAATACCTTATATTTTTAAATTGATAAGAACTCTAAAGTGTGTGTTATTCGATTAATGCTCTGGTTGCGTGGTTAGCTGTGGTTGGTACATACATTATAGTTGACTAATTTGTCTTCTATACAATAGCAGCTGCCATTTTGTAAACACGATATACCGATATATCGATATAAATATACAGCATATCAGGGCTTACGCACTGTATGATGAAATAAACTTAACATATTTAGATTAGCAATCCATTTATCTCTACTTATTCGTAATTGCAATTTGTTTCGTTTGTGAGCTTTTTTATATTTGAATACAATTTAGGATAACAATATTGATATTGGTCAAGCCGAGCAAGATTCTACGAGAAAATGCTATTATGTGTTGTCCTCGTTTGTTCTCTCTCTCTCTCTCTCTCTCTCTCTCTCTCTCTCTCTCTCTCTCTCTCTCTCTCTCTCTCTCTCTTTCTCTCTCTCTCTCTCTCGTTTGCCCACCGTTGTTTCTCTTACTCTCAGTTATCACATACATTTGATAATTGGAAATTCTGATATATAAAGCCTTCAACAATTTCAGTGAATGAATGATCATGTATCCATCTATGGAAAAAAAACCATTAGCAGTCACCTTATCGCAAAATAGAAACATATTGATATGTGGACAATGGGCTGACATCATGCAGTAGCTTCTTGTAGTGAGCGTATGTTTGTTATATAAATGATTATCCAGGCGTATATTGCCGCCAGAAGAGAGCTTTTGAAGACTGAAAATGAAATTGATTATCGTTTCTCTCTGTCACTCTGTCTGTCTGTCTCTATGTCTGTATGACTGTCTTTTTCTCACCTCCCTCACTGTCTCTCACAGACACACACAAACTCACAGACACACACAACACACACAAACACACACACACACACACACACACACACACACACACACACACGATTGTAAAGTAGATAATGCACTTTGGATGGATCAATAATTGTTGAATGTCATGGAAATCGGTGATGTCTCCAATTCATGTGTTTCTTTTGTTTTTCGTCACCCAGTTACGTTCGTTTGATGCGAAATGTGTTACCTAAAATGCGGATAATCGTAATGGCATGATACAATACATGTGCAACAAAACGGTGGACATTATCCAATTATTTTCTGACACACCCGTTACGTTGATCAGATTATATCTAACTTTTTATGTTTGTTTTTTTTCATTTTAATATCTCGCTCACACATACGCTCACAAAGAACTTAAATCTTTTTTTAAATCTGAGTTCATATTTGCATGGCTATCATGCTTATCTTTCATATATCTTTTCACCATGTATGTAGACTCCCTGAATGTCGGTTTACAAAACCAGGTCTAAGGCGTAAAAACAAATTACACTAATTCCAGGTAAAACATTGTTCCAAGTCTTATATCTCTCGTTGTTCTTGATATCTAGGTAACTTTTTAATTTAGGCATTGCATATACTACTGCTGCTGAGTTGCTTGGATTCTGGTCTATAGAATTTTGCTTACATGCTACAACTGACCCAAATCAATTATCTGATTATTTACTTATCTTTGATCACTCTTTCAAACTGTACTACATCTTCTTTTAATTAAATCTCAAATGCATTTATTGAACAAATCTCCGTACGAAATGGATATTATTTCTCAATAAACAAAACACATACTCGGGGTTTTTACGTCAATATTGATCAAAGCCCGTTTATGGGGAATCGAACCATGCAATAGTAATCGGACAAAAGATAAATGGCGTGCATGATAATAACCAATATGACGTTTTGTATGTGCTAATAACGAAAACCGATGAGAGCTATAAAAAAGAAACCAAAGTCTGCTTTCCACAATAACTCAATATTTGTCGATCTATAAACATAAAGAAGCGCAAAAAGAATAAAATGAATTAGAACATATAAATCTGTATTAGAAATGTAAATATAATAGACATATTTACATTACTTGCACCTGCCGCAGACAAATGTTCTTTCGCGTTTGTATCTTTCGGTATATGCTGCTCAGTCGATACTAACGGTATATATATATATATATATATATATATATATATATATATATATATATATATATATATATATATATATATATATATATACAACTGATATAAAGTAAGATATACGTGTGTATGCATTTGTAATGTACTAAATACATAAGATATTAGTAGTAGGTACTCGTCATGAAAAAATGCTGTTAATATGAATAACATGTATCTCACTCGTTGCAAATAGTTCCGATGACTATCAATATATCCACTGTCGTGCTAACCACTGCACTTTGCTTCTGGCATACATGTATACCATTAGAGTCCTCTGGAAAGGGGATTGTTTGTTTTTTTTTTTCCAGGTGATCACATCGACGCTCTTTTATGACTGGTACCAGACCGGTGGAAATAGCCTCAAACCAGTCGTTGATCTTTGTATGATTGGCACCAAAGCTCCGTGTGGCTATGCTTTTCACAGTCTCTTTGATGTGATCCCATCTCTCTATGGCACTGTCGTTGGGCGGTTCTCAATATAACGGCGTGCTGGGATCAGAAGTGAGTTCCTCAGCCTTGTCTGGATATGACGTATTGTCACGTTAAGACATGGTTAACTGCTTGCCTACAGTTGTGTATCTACTTTGTACATTCATTTTACAGCAAACAAATGAGTGGTCAGTGTCGCAGACAACCATGTAGAAGGTACGGGTATTAAGTACACCATTGTTGTCTCACCGTCTCGTAACGTTGAAGTCCAGTTGGTGCAAGCGTTTGGACCGGGGACGCGTCCAAGACACTCTATGCTCTGGATTTGTCTGATATAATGAATTGGTGATGATCAGGTCGTGTTACGAGTTCATCTCTAGGAATCGTTGCCTTCATATGCCAAACGAGCCTAAACAGGAAGATCAAGAGAGATGATGACCCCCGGTACTATCAAGTTCGATTCCATTACATGGCGATCATCTGATACTCCAATAAGCATAATATGCATATTACAGATACCTGGCTTGATGATTGGAAGCTTATTTGATGGGTTCGATAGTATAGTTTCGGTGCAGTAATTGCAGTCCGCTTTGTCAGTTACCCAGTAAGGCAGACGAACTGTGGTGGAACGGGTCCTTACTGCCTGAGGAATACCAAGCCGTAGCTGTCCATTGAGACATGTTGATCTCTCACACAGTCGAAAGCAACCTCTGGCGTCTGACTCAATGCCAATCGAGCGATGACCTAAAACCGGTAAACTGCTCCTTCCAGAGTTGTATTGAAGCTGTGTGTATTCTCCAGGTTAACAACCTAGGCAGGGTGATATGGATAATCTTTTGTTGCCCATGTCGCTGATTCCTCCTCTCTACGTCAAGGCGACAGCGGCGGCGTAGTAGTTGACGATATGACATTGAAAACAATGCCACGTAACCTTAGAGAGTCCGTCTCCGGATCTTCTGCTAGGGTTTACTCCCTTATCCTTTCCCACGAGAGAGTATAATCGAAAGGCGGCGAAGGTTTGAAGTCAGAGTTACCTTCTCATGTTTGGGCAACCATTCCAGGTTAGCATGTTCCTTCTGCCCAGAACGTCTGGTTTTGAGATGCGAGAAACGCGCATGTGTCTCCCCCAATATGTTTAAAAAGGCTTCTAAGTGTTGTTATCGCCGCGGTGCATGTGGCAGATACCACTTCCCTTGCAAACGCCCAGTGGTGTGTATCTGATCGAGCCCCTGACAACCAAATATAGCTAGCTGCAGACCTTAAGAGCGGAGAGACCTGTTGAAACAGACTGGTTTCTATCCATAATGATGTGATTAATCTACATGTCATGTATGCAGTTATTTCCATACTGACTCCTTGAACAACCAATGTGCCTTCACGAAAGCTATTCAAGATAGAGGTACAGCAGAAACTAATAGGATAATGATTATCATACCTTGAGACAATATTTCCATGATAGATTAATGAGTATTAAACACAAAATAGACCTTAATACAAGTTTTTTCATTAATATCAATTGTCACAAAGTATATGTGAAATCTGGAAATGGGATGGTTAACAACGTGATTATAAGAGTGAAATAAAATTATATCATCATGATAGATTTTCCAAATTAAAATTATATACATTAAATAATCTTAAACACGGTTACGTCAAGTCGGCCAGGTTTAACTATAACTAGAATTTAAGTATAGTGTTGATACTTCTTTCACTGCAATAAGGAATATATCTGACATTATGTCAGTTTAAGAGAAATCCTGTTTTGTTTAATTACAACGTCTGTTATTGAGGTAATCATTTGAATCTCTATACATGTTCAGACATATTTATTTGTCAAAATACATTTAGTAAACATACTTTGTCCTTGACATATTCAGGTTCCGAGTCATAAGGATCATGGTACATATATTGCATTGGCACTGTGGTAGTTTTTATGCAATATGCCAATCAATAAAATGTTAATTACAAAGGGCTGAACATTCAAATTCGATTGTATAAAGCTTTCGATTTTATATATAATATATGAAAATGTATAAGAGTTTACATCTTTTATCTTTCTAAATCAAAACCGAAACAAATATTTCTTCCTAGTCAAGAAATGAAACACTATAAAGAAAAATTCTCATTTCAAGGTCCTTATATTGTTAGCTAGGGAATTCATTATGAAAGCGATTCACTGAATGTATATGATCTATATGTTGGTAAATTATTTCCAAACATGTTCAATAGATCCTGGAGGTACTATTCTGCAAGGGTTTATTAGTCAATACAAATAAAGGTGAACGTGCTCAACTCCAGTAAAAGAAAGACCACTAAGTCACGCTAAATTGTAAATCACGCTCTTATAATAACTGGCGAACTGCACAGAACATTGTGAAAATCATATTAATTGCTACAACAATCAGTTACACTGAACCCTTATATGTCATATCACAACAGTTAACAAATTGAAGACAGATGAATCATAACATAGTTGTATGATTTCACGATATTGTATCAACAATGCTATACCATACTTGTAAGATCATTAAAACAACATTAGTCTCAAAATATATACAGTATTCGCCCATGTAGCATACACTTAAACTAATTTACCAGAGCCGACAGAATAACGAATTACTATTTACATGTCCTGAAAAGCAATTGCGACTATCATGACTACAACAGTAGCAAGTAAACAAGAAACATCCACTAAGTTACTCATGCGCTTATATTTTGCGAGTTTTACGGTTCCTTTCGAGTTATTGTTCCTCCTCGACTTTGTTTCATTTTGAATGTCAGTCACATGTTTTATATCAGGATACATTAAGATTTGCTTAGAACTACAGAAACACTGTCCCTGCTTAGTTTTGTTAACGGTTCTTATCACTTGTTGTCTCTTACACCGGCAGGTGCGCATTTGTTGAAAACTAGTACGAATGTTTATTTTGCAATTCAATTTCATGTTGTTGATTCTATATAATTAACTTTAAATTTAATCGCAGTAACTTTCTCAGAAAAAAAGAGTGTTCTACTAAGTGTGATTCTCGTTGTGTCGACGTTGTCGTGATTTCCTTTTAGAAAGCGTTTGATACAGATATAACACGCTTCAGTGTCTGAAGAAATAAAACAATTCTTCGTAGATACTTCTATATAAACAAATTTTCTAAATGACATGTAGCCACCTGGTTCATATTACTGGAAAATGCAACACACACTAGTCTCAATTAAGCCTTAATTTACAATGGCACGAGTTTCCTATATCCACATTTTATACGTACTATCAAGCCGGGGCAAATGGGAGCTAATTGTAAGTAAGAAAAAAAAACAGTAATAAAGCAGTATTGGGAGGCCTTGAGAATGCATCGAACCTGCAACCCTTTGAGCCTGGGCCTGAGGCATATCCATGCAGCTGATGTAAAACAAAAGGTGAATAATTTACTCTTGTAAATGGGGATAAACAATTATTTACATTGAACAAATTGTCCACTCAAAACATTCAAGGAAATAATGCTAACATTTAGCTAGAGAAAAAATAACATAATATAGACAAACAACATATAACAGAACGAAGTTTTCGTGTACGGCTGCGATTTGCATTATAGATCAATCAAAAGGTGATACGAGAAAAGGTACGAGTTTCACATTATAAAATATTGATCTTGTGACAATAGTAACCAGAAAGGAAATGACAAGAGTGTTTGTAAGAAAGCAGTTGATATGGGGGAATACTTGCATATCAATCATATATCAAACTAAAATTGCAGTAAACAGTGACTTTAGTTTCTACTACCATTTACTCTTGTATTTAGTCTAGTTTATATATAAGTGTGTAACTATCTTAACTTGAACAGAGCATACATTCATTTGGCCGGACTTATGCTTCTATGTTTTTGCTGAGCTACATTGATAGGCAAGACACTCAGTATCATTGCGCGAGGATATAACTCTTTTCTGCCTTATTTTCCCGTACAAGAAGCAGATGACGAAATGATATCCATTTTAAAATGAGTCTCACTACTTTTATCACGCAACAGAGGTATCATGGTTATGACTTTTGGTGTGTGTTTGGAATCAAAAAAGAAAACTAGCTGCGTACAATAATGTCAGAACCTGACAAGAATATTTTGAATTTTACGTCGGTGCAACTGAAGATTGGTGTCCTACATTGGTTTTGGATTCTATATATAACTGTTGTTTACATTTTAACCACTTTTGCATATTGTACTTTAGACATTTTAACATAAATCTTTACATATATCATCTTTGCACATTACTTTAAGTTGTAAATATAATGTTTACAGCACCTGCGTTCTGAGTATTCCAGAACCAGTTTATACTCAGATTAGACGCCAAGTCGCCATTGGAATTGGTCGCACATTGGTCGGGTAAATATGTGTATAAATAGGGGTTTGAGAAACAACTAATACATTCCACTTATATAAATGAATTAAATCCATTACCAGAGTTTGCGGATGTGTTTTTGTCATTAGATATAATTCGAGATAAACTATTTATTTATAATATTAATTAAAATTACAAAACATTCGTCTGACTTCAAGACAAAACATTTTATTTTGTGAACACACGCAATGCCATACTTGACATTGATCAACGTATTTATATAGGTACATTAATAATGATAGCAGTACGTTTAAAACGTGGTATAATGTTCAACTTGTGATATGACATTTGGGAAAAATTGCATTTTAATTCACAATATTGTAATTATATAATATTGAATTTGCACCTTGTATTTTAGGTACGTAAATAGGTTGTTGAAATTATAAAACTTGATGCTTTTTACCTTCGTTCTGTTACATAACGTACGATCTCGAGTCATAAACGTATTTGCGCTGATATGAAGAGCTTAAAGTTCACGTCAGTTCCCTATCAATACTTCTAACATAACAAAGTTTCTGAAAACAAGCCGCATACGGTAGTTTCCAACACCATTGCAAGACGGATCGAGATATTCGCTAATATTGTATTGCGGCAAGACTATGGTGTCATGTTGCTTACATCGTTCGAGGTTACCGTGATAGATATATTCAATAAGTGCTTGCCTTGCGCGCAGTCACTCATTATTGGATGTGTTATGTTCGCCTAGAAACCGAAGGTAGGTGGCAAATTCCCCTTACATTAAATATCCCAAGTTCTCTATCATTGCTATATGGCTGCCAGATATAGAAGAGCCCAGTACAATTTGTAAACACTATGTACATGCGAATTTACTTGAGTGAAGAATTCCGGTTGTGATTCATATCGTGTTAGTGATCGATAGATGTCTGATCATGAAAGGTTAGAACGTCATCGAACGAACGAATAATTACAATTCCAAACATGAAAGAAACCAATTCAACAAACGATTTGGACAATCTCGTCAGACTAATTCGAAACATTGCGTCTATCGTAGTTTGCCATGGAGTCAATGGTTTTACTATATCTCATCAATACCAGGGACCTGCATCTAAACATTTCAGCTTGCATAATATATTCCATCTAGTATATTAGTAATTTATTTTTAAGAAAGGTTTTGTGACTAAAAATTGCCACCAATCGATGCCTTCTATTTGTCAATAACACGGGAAAGGATCTACACCAAAACATTTGCTCATACGGTTTGATCCACGTTTTGGACGACAAAAAATGTTTGACATCCACAGATTATATTTGCACCGAGATACGTTCAACGTGAGGAAAATACATCGACGTTTCCTGGTAGTGCTATTATACTGCCATGCACGTGTACAACTTTGATCCCCTTCATTATCTCGAGTTGTCTGAACTTCTAGGGATTGCGTTGCTGTAAAACACCATAGTTGAGCAGGGTATTATCAAGGACATTCGTCGGTATATTTTTGTCGAAAGTGGAATATGTAACTGGATTTCATGTATCACAGTAGCCAATTGTTTTTTTACATACACCTCAGAGCTAACGTTTTGTGAAATAAAAATACTTTCTTTCCTACTTCAGCATACATGTCATACACAGTCACATAAAACAATATTGGATTAGGACAAAACCAGGTACTATATTGCATTTAAGAGAGATAATTCTGCTGGAAATATACATGGGTAAGAATTATTCATCACATCAGACCCAGTTTAAAATGAAATCATTCTGCAGTAAGTAAACGTGTAGGAACACACATAACACAAGATAACGCAAATTAGCAATTGGACTGGATTTTATATCATAGTTTTGATCTGCGATCATATAAAATTATTTTACATGGCAACTGAAACATTGTTTTACGCAAAACAAAATAATATTCGTTAACGTAATAGCTCCTTAATATTATACTATAATATTCTGAAATTTTAAATTCTATCGAATATTGCTCAGTCAGAAAAGCGTCGTAACTTATAATATTAAATTTGGTATTATATGTACTAAATAATTGTCAAAAGCATATTTATTGTAACCTGCTTAAATTCCAACACTCTATGTCAAAAGGATCTTACCTTTAATGGGCATAAATATTGATATTATATGAAACAATAATCAGTATCAAAAATATTTTACAATACACAATAAATTATATTGTACTAAACAAACTCTCTCTTATTATGTCTTACGATTTATCCGATACGATTGTTTAGAAAGTAGATGATCGCAACGAGTTGTCGAATTTAGTTTATCTCGCTGTGTCCAGATGCTAATTACACCACAATCAGTGGTATTGTCAGCGATTATATAATCAGAAAAGAACTTGATGGTTATAAACAACAAGATATGAAAAATAAGCCAGCATTTGATATTGATGTTAAATTTATAATTATGCTGAAAGAACAACACAATAATTACTGCGTGAGCTGTAATTGTATAATGCGTTGGCATTATTCGGATAAAGATTCTCACCAACATACAGCATACATAAATAATAGCAGCCTTGGTCATATCAGAGATAATGTGATGTTGACCTGTCTTGAGTGTAACAGATCCAGATGTGCTAGTTAAAACCAAGGGGCGGTTATTGAGTATCCTCGCGTATCACCTGTAATTGATCACGTGTAAATCCAAGCTGAGGATCAGTTGAATCTAATCTATATATTTTAGGTCTACCCGTGGATCTTACTATATTAGATATTTTGTGTGTTGCAACACTCCAAATAGGATCCGTAGCTCTTTTTCACCACCTTCAAGTTCACCAGGCTCGTTTAAATATCTCACAGTGACATTGCCCATTATTTGTTGTTTTGACAAATATATTCGCGTTTGTACGGGTATATACGTTATTTTGATCGCGATAACAGATTTCATATTGATTGTTCGAGTAATTTCAAATTTAGTGCAGCTATCACACCTGGTAATCTCTTGTCCCATTCACGAGATCGTTTATCCTGGATAAATTCCTTCGCGTATTGATATCCTAATAACCTCTCAGCAAGTGTTTGATTAAATCGCTCAACAATTGCCTGATCGCGGTGTATTGCAGTATGTCCTCACCGTAACGTGGTATTATGATGCTTTATCATTGATAACACAGCACCTTGAAATTCCTTGCCAGAATCAATCTGTAATAGATTTGGCCACTGCAAAGGTCCTCCTCGATATAGTATTTAAAAAGCAGAAGTTACTTCAGTTGATGACGTGGTCAACAATGGCTCAGCTTCTTTGTATCTACACGCAACAACAACTACGGTTATCGCGTATTTGTATGTGTGTTTATTAACAGTATCATGCGGCAGAAATAATATATCAGACTGATGAACTTCATTAGGGACGCCGAAATCAAAATGTGCGAAGTTAATTTGTTTAGGCGGTCACGTGGTAGATAAATCTGCAATATCGTTTGTATAGATAACCAATCCGTCATGGTGGTATTTTTTACTTTTGCGGCGTTATCGAGTTTATCGATTGTTGATTTATCTCGCCGGTATTCTCTTGGGGAATAATACAGAGATTCCATATTGTTATTAATTACCAGCACTCAGCATTAATGTACTTTTCATCACCGATTTTATGAACCAGGATACTAATTTATCTTTGAAGGATTTATCAGTGATATAATTTAACGCATGAATCAATTTCACATCTGCGATGTCTTAGTAGCAGTTTGGTACTTTTATAAGCAACATTATGAGCATGACACGCCTTATCAATAGCGTTTATTAGATATTTGCCGGGTCGTGATTGATCTTGATCATCGAGTCGAATATCTAATCGAGTTCCCGGACCACAGTAACTATAACCTGGAAGGTGTTTTTCACCTGTTTTTTACCTGGATATTTTGCCCATGGAGTTCCTGGTAGTTTTGTCAATTTTTTCTGCAATATTACCTCCTTGTTTTTTCTTAAAATCAATAACCGATTTCATGGAAACAACTCTGATTTTTTTTTGTACAACATTGTATACACTTACCAGCAATTGCTGATCATTGCTTGTTATAATTGTTGTCAAGTCGTTTGTGCTAGTACGCGTCTTGCATTACGCACAATATAGATCCATAATTATTTAAAATAACATGAATGTAATTGATTTTTCGGCGACAAAAACACAAGAACCCGTTAAGCATCATGCAGCGTTACCAAATTGTATTCGCATGATTATAATTGGACCATCTCGAAGTGGCAAGACGCAGTTGTTACTTAATTTAAAAATGAAGTGGTTAAAATGGAACAAACTGCATTTGGTACCACCATCTGTAGATGATCAGCGATGTTACGAGGAGCAGCAGGGAGGGTGACGCTTACAAAATATAACATTCGGGTAAAAAAAAGGTCCCCTTAAGTATATCATTCAGGGGGGGGACTACGCCTATAAAATATATCATTCGGACAAAAACGGGGATGAATCCTATAAAAAATATCATTCAGACAAAAATAACTAGAATGACGAAACCCCATGGAAATTCTCAAATTAGTGTGAAATTATTAAAAAATAATTTTCTGATTAATTATTTTTTAATTATGATAATTGGCTGAAGTTATTAATAATTTATTAATAATTTATTTTTAAATTTTTTATAAATTATTTATAAATAATGCCGATGAAACCTACGGAATTATCATCGGAGCAAATCGAAGAAATTATTGATGCTTGTGGACGAGAAAAAATTTCAGATATTATTCGAAAATATCATATCGGTGTTTCTCGGTTGTACTCGATATGGGTTAGTCCAGTTCGAAATCCCCCATATAATATTTTAAACAAAATTGTTGATGTTATCCGAGACACCCACGCGAAAAATACTCGTGAGCGGCGAGTTGAAATTGCAAAGCAATTTCCATCTGAAGGATTTCATACTGGGGGGGGAACTCGCCGGGGGGATTACTCCCCCTGAACAATTCACAGTTGAAACCCAGACTCTTTTTCCAAGTGAGACTCTTCTTCCACCACAATACAGAATGTTACAGGATAAATATAAGTTAGTCTTACTCGTCGTTGAAAAGATCAAACTCATTAATGATCTAGAACATTTAAAATCTATGTATGAAGACCGGCATGAAAATCAAAGAGATATTATCGAATAATTAAAAACTCAGAATGAAACTCAAAGAATTTTAAACGAAGAATTACAACGGGAAAATCAGCAACTCAAACAGAAAATTACAAAGCAACTTCAGGAACAAATTAAATTCGAAATGGAAAAAAATCTTACAAAATTTGATTCAGATGAAGTTCAAAGACTTTCCGGGGAAAATCATCAACTACATCTGCGGCTACGAGGATGATATAGACTACTACTGTGATGAGTTGAAATGCGCCCAACGACAAATAGAAAGATTTAATTCTAATTATTGACACGATCCAATCCGACGCGATATCTTGTCTTAGGATATGATAAATTTATTGTTATAAATCCATGTGGGGTAGCCCGAGCGCCACTAAAGAAATTTCGAAATTGATTGAAGACCATATCGGAGCACCATGTCTGCCAATATTTCGTAGTGTATGTGTATCAACACCGTTAAACACACATAACATATTGCAATATCACCTTCGGGATTTGTATGTAACGTTGAGTGATATATATCACGTCAGTGTTTTTGTGACGCCCTCGAGAAAATATCCTAGCAGGATTATTTTGATTGTCTAACATTACATCATCGTACACAACGAGATTATTAATACTCCCATAGATGTCCTCAACGGATGGCGCTTCGTCGATATCTGTGATAAACTCGATCACATTTTCGCCGTAAGTTTCTAACGCGGTTTCATCGTAATCTTTTAACACTTGATAACAGTGCTGATCATCCACACTCGGGGCAACTAAATATAATTTATCCCAATTCGTCCATCTTATTATCATCGTGAGCAACAATTGAGTCTTACCACTCCCGGACGGTCCAATGATAATCATTCTGATAGAATTTGGTAACAACTCGTGATGTTTTACTTGTTGTTTTTTCTTTAACGCTGAGAAATCGATCACTTCCATTAGATATATTATAAATATATTATGGATCTATATTGTGTGAAATGTAAAGCGCACACACCAACTAACTCCCCAACGACGACCACCACAAGCAATAACAGAATCGCGGTCACCGGCAAGTGTGAAATATGTGGTATAAAAAAATTCAGATTTAAAAAAAAAAAAGTGGAGGTGATATCGCCGCCAAGTTAGCTAAATTCTCAGGGTTACCAACGGCGAAGTATCCAGGTGAAAAACACCTTCCAGGATATAGTTATTGTGGACCAGGAACACGACTCGATATCAGACTCGATGACCAAAATAATCCTAACCCGGGAGAAAATCCGATTAATGCTATCGATGAAGCATGTCGGATACATGATATAGCTTACCGGGAAGGTGATTTACAACAGCGTGATCTCGCAGATGTGAAATTGATTCATGCGTTGAATTCTATCACTGATAAATCTGGAAACGCTAGCGTTTCAATCAAAGAAAAATTAGCTTCGTGGTTAATAAAATCAGCGATGAAAACTAAATTGATGTTAGGCGCTGGTAATTAATAATATGGAATCTATTTATTATTCTCCGAGGGGATACTGGAAGGGTAAATCGGCGATTAATAAACTAACTAACGCTGCAAAAGTAAAATATACAACTGCAGCGAATTGGTTATCCAAACAGGCTATATGGCAAATTTTTCTACCGCCATTTAAACAAATTAACTACTCTCATTTTGATGTGACTGTCCCTAATGAAGATCATCAGGCTGATATATTATTTCTGCCACATGACAACGGCTATAAATACGCGTTAACTGTAGTTGATGTTGCGAGTCGATACAAACAGGCAGAACCGCTAAATACAAAATCATCAACTGAAGTCGCCGATGCATTTGAAAAGATTTATCGAAGGGGTCCTCTGCGTTGGCCAAATCTATTACAAGTTGATCCAGGCTAGGAATTTCATGGTGTGGTTTTATCAGCGATGAAGCATCATAATGTCACCATCAGACGAGGGCATACTGCGCTACATCGCGATCAGGCAATTGTTGAACGATTTAATCGGACTCCTGCTGAGCGGTTATTTGGATATCAATACGCGAAAGAATTTATCCAAGAAAAGCGGTCAAGTGAATGGATCAAGAGATTACCAGCTCAATAATGAGATTACTCGAATAATCAATATGAAACCTACCAACGCAATAAAAAAGTATATATCACAACCACGAATTCCTAGTGTTTCCGAATCAATTCTCAGCATTGTCACTGTTAGGTATTTATGCGAACCAGGAGAACTCGAATGTGGTAAAAAAAGAGCTACTGATCCTATTTGGAGCGTTACCACGGACAGGATATCTAGTATAACACGATCCACGGGTAGACCAGCAATCTATAGATTGGATTCAACTGCTCCTCAGCGAGGGTTTACTCGACAACAACTACAAGTGATACCTGAGCATACTCAATTACCGCCGCGTGGTCTTTATTGAAAATATCATCATCCGACTCTGTCAGGACAATTCTTCGAAGTTGATCTATTTTTCTCACTCTGGATACAGCTAAATAAACTAAATTTGACCATTCGATGTGATTATCCACCATCCAAAGTATTGCATCTGTGATAGTCAATCCCTGCGATGATTGGATCGTTGCTGCGTAACCGAGTACCCATGGAGATCTATCAGCGTGTAGTGCATCTTTGACAACGCTGATATCAACGTGGATAATATCATTCAGCACTAATTTCTGCTTGATTGGAAAATCTCCTATTTTTACAGGAATATCAACTTCGATGTTTTGCCGCCGCGTATCCGAAGGTATATAACAGAGTGGTGCTGGAAGTTCTGGAAAATTTCTTTTATGTATTTCAAAAAACATTTCTTGTAATTCATCCCTGATGAATTTTCTACTTGCAATTATCAAATCGGTTGATCTCCGTGTTGTCCAAAATGTTTCTATAGGAGTCTCAGGAATTACCTCTCGGATTATTTCACACTGGATTTTATCCGGTTGTAGTCTAATTCGACTTTTTAATTCACGTAATTGTTCATCGAGTGACCTATAATCGGTGTTAATCTCTTCGTAGTAATCTACGTTGGTTTTTAACCAATCGTGTGGAGAATCGCCGACAAACGGTGGTGGTTGACCATGATCACCGCACATAACGATTTTTGTGTTCTTGTTTAACAACCACTCGAGGAATACTCGTAATACTGTCAACGATACTGTACATGCTTCATCCCATATCGTCACCGGTGGAATATATTTATCGCTCATTCGTTCAGGGGTCCATTTATCTCCTTTCCACCGAAAGAAGCTGTGATAAGTACAGGCCTTTACTCCACGTTGTTTCATCTCTCAAGCGAGTCTATGAGTTGGTGTTAACACAATCATATTAACTTTGTCTCGAAATAACTCGATAACACGAGTAGTCTTTCCTGATCCGCCAGGGCCGTTCAAATAAACTGTCTTGTATCTTGTTATTGGATCAGATATCGGCGGTGAGTTAGATAACTCCGATAAACCATCACAAGATAAATATTTATTTTCGATGTTAACGTCAGCGGTGGGAGAGTAATCATGTAGCGTTTCCTTTTCAAATCTCCAATAACCCCATTTCGCTTCAGGATCTGTGAATGCGGCTACGGATGATTTGTATTTGTTGTGGATATACATCGAATCAGTAGCAACTCTAACTGCTGTGTTAGGGAATCTATTTAACATCGAAACAAAATTAATACTGGAATATCCCAGCATTGAACTTCTTAAATGAGTCCATTGTGGACTATATCCATCTAGGTACGTGACTATCGTGCCCAATTTCTCACTGTTGGAGAGAAAGGCGTCTTTTCGGTCTACAAATTTGTTATTTTCTATTAGATTTTTAATTATAAAATCACATTCAACGTTATCCATGATCAGCCTCGAAGAATATCTCGCGTTGTCTAATCTTCCGCCTTGAGTAAATTTACCGATTATTTTTCGTCCGATATCTTTTTCTAAATTACTGTCGTTGAATATTTTTTTAGCAAGTTCCATAACGTGATCATCGTTATAATCTGGAAAATGCTCCCGGATATTATCAATTATAATATCTAGATCTGGTTTTGGTAACCAAACTTCCTTTCGAGGTTTGTAACATATAATAGCTTCGCTGATAATTAGCGATATCAGCATACCACTATCAATCATATAACATAGTAACACTATTGGCATCCACGACTTTGCAGACATATGTTTACCAAGCCAAATATAACTACACGGATGTAGCCCTGTAACGAGTTCAAATGATACCACACGTGCGAATCCGGTTAAATCAAAATCGGGTAATGGCCCATTAATGGCTACACGAGTCATTTCGTGTGTGGGATGACCAAATCGTTTAAAATAGCTACTATACTCTCCATACCCGAGAAAACTCCCAGGATAACACGCGGAAATATCAATCGAAATCATATCTTCACGGAAATATTTTGTATTCCATAGTCCTCCGTGGGAGTGCTCAACGCAACTCAATTTGATATCATCGAGAAATTCCTTCGGAGTTGGCCTCCATGAGTTTCTTTCCCTGGCATGTTGAGCAACCGCTTACGAAGTCGTCAAACTATCGCTGAGTAGTTTCTCATCAAAATTTCTTATAACTCACTTGGCTGTATTTCTCATTCTTGTATTTAATTCCTCGGTTCGATATAACTCGCCGTTTGGTTTTACAAATTGATCAAATCCTAATTCAGGGTCACTTTGCAACAGCCATACTGACACATGATCCCCCCTGCTGAGGTTATAAATTGTATCAAATAATTTCTCTTCGTGAAATCCATCGCCACCGGGGATATATCTTACAACTCTCTCTCTCTTGGAAAATTCAACACCGCGGTGGTCCACGCGTGTGAGTTATGATCGATAATTTCAACTGGAACCGCAATTGAGTTGTATCTCGACGCGTGTAATACTTCTCCGGTTATCGTCGTTACCGATATTGGATATCTCAGCGATGTTTCTAGTTTAGCTATATCGGCAATTGTTGCCCCGCGTTCGTTCACCGTTAATTCCAACTCGGTAATTTTTCTACGTCGTACATCGGTTAGTTTATTTCCTCGGTGGGAATTTGTGAAGTGTTCCATCACTCGTGCACATACACAATTGAAATTCGTCGATGTTTTCATCGGTGATAATTTTTTAATATCGGGATTTTTATTCACTCTATATAAACCAGCGATCACTACAGTCACAGGATAAGCTCTATTATAATAAAATCTATCTGCGACTGGGAGTATCTCAGGATTTAATTTTCGATTAATAAAAATATTCTTCGTTTTCCTCATTACCGGACGAAAATCATCCCTGATCGTTAATTCCTGTAAAGCCTCATCTTTATCATTCACGAATATCTCTTTGGATTCATACGTGATATATTTTAATATCATTAAAAACGACCCCGGTGATAACAGAGAATAAATCGCAGCAGCTCTTCCACTATCCATGGTGTGATTAATTACTGGTTTTGTAGGATCATCGGGGGTAATTTTATATGTTGTCCAAATGTGTAAGGCTCCATCATGACGAAATTCACGATGCCCCTGTTTGATTTTCTTTATAATTTCTTTATCTTTTATTTTTCTGATAGACAGTCCTGAAACTCTATCAAGGTTAAAATAACTTGTTTTGGGTAATTTTGATCGAACATCATGATAATTATTTTTCATAATATACATATGACAAACATTTAAATAAAATTTTATTATATAAATGTCAAAAAAGTGTATGTGGTTATTATGTGGTAGCAGAGAGAGATGCTCAAGGGGTTGCAAAAATCACTATTGCTTTGCACACTTGCAGTGTATTCGAAATGGAAGTCTTGGACCACAACCTTGTATTAGTTGTGGAGAGGGAGTAACCGCAAAATCTCAATTGTGTATTAAATGCGGTGGAAACAAATATAGAGAACTTAAACGGTATTACGATAAACCCCACATATTAGTCATCGTACAACGGTTATAAAATCACCGCAAGACTATTTAAATAAAAAGAAATAAATAAATGATTTCCATATAAAATATCATGAATATAAAGAATTTCCACAACGACGACGAATTCACTCCTCATCCGATTTATAATAATTACGAAGCATCAAGAAGTGGTATTATTAGACATAGACGAAAAAAGATTCCCATCGGTGCTATTAATAACGCGGGATATCTAAGAATTTGTATTTAAAAAAAATTATACCTCGCTCATAGATTTATCGCAGAAATATTAATCGGGGTTATTCCGGGCGGGTACGTAGTCGATCATATAAATCATAATAAATTAGATAATCGTGTTGAAAATCTAAGAATTGTCACTCCACAGGAAAATTCTTTAAATTGAACGGTGAAATCACTCCCAAGAAGATCACTGAGACCCGTGACAGCAAAACTCAGAGTTTTCACTCAAAGAGTTTTCACTCAAAGAGTCCCCATTAGATTTTCCATCGATATTTTCAGCGGCTAAATATTTTAATATCAACCCCGCTTCTGTTTCAAGGGTGGCCAACGGTGATATAAAAACAACCTATTCGAGCGGGAGGAGGGTTTCCTTCACATGGTGAAAAAAATATATAAATTAGACATATATTTTTTTGCTATTATTATATATGACTGAAAATATTGAACTTATTGCGATCTTTCAAACACCTGAGTTTGAGATGGCTAAGAAATATCTCACCGTTATCGAAGAATTTTTTTAGAAATTTTAGTTTTTCCGAGAATGACCTCGAGAACCCGAGACGGAAATACATTCGCGATATTATCCTTAGTGAATTACTTGATCACTATGGCGATGAAAAGTATGAGATAATACGCGATGGTTTCGGAGATATTGTTTATGAGGAATGGGTTTTCAACTGAGTAGTGTGTAATGATTTCCTTATGAAGCACCTTATCTACGACAGTAACCCCGAGCCCCTTTATGTTGTTTTTAGAATCATTAACAGCGATGATTTCATCGACAGGGTCGTATTGTCATATAATCGATTTCGTGTAAATACCATCGAGGGGTATTTTCATATTCCCTATACGCTAAGAAACGAGCTAGTATCATCCGACTATTGGGATGATCTAATTGAAATAAACATACCCGAGTGGAGGAGATTGTGCACTGAGAATAAACTCATCCGCGCTCATGAAGAATCTGAGGAATTTCAGCAAAAACTAAAACGTCAGTGGGATTTGTATAATTAAACATTCAAAAAATATTTAACGACTACACACTAATATTTGTTTTCGCGTGAAAATTTCCCGAGTATTTTTCTTAGTTCATCAGCGGATATACAACTGTGACAATATTGCATCACTTGATCACGGTTTTACTTCAGTGTGAATGGAAGCCCTGTGATGGAATACAATTGTTGATCCGTCAACAGAAATTTATCATTACCTGGATATAACACGACTTCGATTGAAAACTCTTCGAGTGGAATTACTTGCAATTCAACCTCTGAAAATACCCTTCTGATAGCGTTTTCGAGAATCTCATTATTGTATATAGATACTAGTACGTGTTGATACATATTGAATTTGTTGCGTAATCTTAAATTGGAAATCCCTGGTTGAAAATCGAAGATTTTCCATTTACGATGAAAAAGTTCCTTAACAACTTGAAAATCGTTTACGATTTCACATCTAACGTCATTTGTAATGTTTCACCCCGGAGATCGATTAGTGAAAAATCTTGATCGGTTATTCTAAAATTCATCCTGGTTATGAATCGATTAGTAGTTTCTAGATAGGTTAAATGAGGCGGATTCATCACGATGAGACTCCCGGGGGAAACATTTGGGGAAAAAGTGTATAGGATGATCCGCGTTGGGAAATCCTTGATTGGATTTTGAAACATTAATTGTATAACTCCCTAACACTACATCACAAATAACGTGTATTGCCACCACTGACGATATATCAACGTTGCCGGGGGATCTGTGTTTGTTGTTTTTGAATGCTGAATTATTCGACCGTAAAATTTCCTTTGGGGGATTTATTTTAAACCATAGCGCGTGAATCTGTGGAAAGAATTCATGAGTGATCTTCTTCAACGACGCTTTCATCGCTGGTACATCCCATCCTGTAAATTTCATAAAGACTAAATTGACATCGGTGAGTGAAAATACTTTTTTGAATTTTTCTCTCAATGAAATGCTAGCATTTCCAACGCCAGCATTTCCAGATTTATCTTCGTACACTAAAGATAGTAATCGATCATTAAGATAGTTCATATCGGCGATAATTTGATTTAGTTGTTGGTGTTGTTGCTTGATTGTATCACGTGAAGTTGTTAAATCAACGAGTAGAGATCTTTGTAGATGTTCTTGCAATTGTCCCAATTGTCTTTGGAATAATTGTTTCATCGCGGAGAATATCCCAATGAGACTTTTTTCTGATATCACAAATACACCTTGATCACCAAGAGCGAATCGCCATATTATTCTACCATACTCGTTGTATTCGTATTTTTTTAGTGTATCAGTTTCTGTTCCATCGTAGACATCATACGAATATTTTTGATAAATATCTTGAGGTCGTAGAAAACTTATATCGAAGTTGTAATTGAATTTTGGATCAACAGCGGGTAATTCATTAGTGAAGAAATCAGATTTTTTAGGTTCTGACTGTTGGAAATGAACCGCGGGAAGACTACTCAACCATGCTGTGTGGATCCGCGGGAAGAATTCATCGATGGTGTCTGAGAGTTTTTTACGCAGCCATGTTACGTTATATCTTGAAAACTTAAACGTTGGAATATCTTCAACGCGGATTTTAAAATGGGCTGCAGAATCTGTTCTCGTTTTCAGAGGAGAATCTAATATCAGCTGAATAACTCGCTGATTAAACCTGTCCATGTCGCCGATAATTTTATTACACACCTCGTAATATTTGATGACATCATCTCGGCGTGGTGGGATTTCACTAATTGCTGTTATCAAATAACCTCGAGATTTCTCAAATTCCCCATTCATAACTATAATCAGATTAGTAATATTTCTTTCATCAAGTCCGGTAAATTCTCTAGTATCGGGTATTAATAATCATAGTAACGAATCTATAAAAAGGTCTGTTGATGTTACATATCCTAAATAATCAGAACCACTTAAAGGACCATCATACTCATGATAATCTTCTTTCGTGGATATAAAATCAGATTTTAGTGGCTCGCGTGGTAGATCTTTTATATCAACGGTGCCTGGAATATACTCAGGATAACCTGACAAGGTTCTAATTGAGCTGTTGTATATATCTACGGCGTAGTTGGGTGAATTTATCTCGATAGTCGTTGATAACAGTGGTTCATGTCCTTTTATTTCAATGGGAGATTTATCAGGTCCATCTTCGACGATAATGATATTTTTTCCTGTGATTACTTCGATGGAATTTATGATCTCCGCGTTGATATCTTCGATGTCATATGCTCCAGTAGGTAAATATATTGTGTGCCATTCTGGTTCTGCGGTGGTACCTGCGTACTGGGTTTATTTCTATACGAAAACGTAAAACTGTTATTGGGGAGTTTATCCTTAATTGGTTCTGATCGCACTTTTGGCCAACTGTAATAACATCTTAATTGCGTTAGCGCTATCTCAGATGCTGCCATAGTAGGGTTAAATTCAACGCTAAACTCTGGTACTTTCGTTACCAACGAGATTAATTTCGTCTTTATCGTAGTGGTATTTGTTGCTATTTGTTGAAGCAGTTGAAACTCCTCCATTATTATTATTATCTCGCTCTAATTTTAACATCGTTGAATCATACAACCGAACCACCTTCGAGAATTCATCATCGGATATAAACGTGTCATCAAGTGACGCGGAAATCATCGATGATAACTGTGAGTGTGCGGTTGATACAACGTGAAATTTGATTACGTAGTCGTGTAGTTTACGTTGGCTACACGATGATAATTTTTTTGTTATCCCGGTTGTAATACCAGCGATTGTAGTCACTGCGGAAATCGCTATTGGAACTACCACCGGGGCAATCGCTGTAACTGATGCGAGTATTATTCCTGCTCCGGTTATTACTCCAGACACCGAATACACAGTAACGTCAACGAAGGTAATTCTTCGTCGGTATTTTTTTATTTTTGTTTAATATTCTTCAGTGAGCGAGCTGAGTTTAGTTTGAAATTCTCTGACTTGATCATAGCGATATTGAGATACCGAAGGTATCGTTGAATCACTTCGTGATTTCGATGAAATCATCGGTGTTGTCATTTTATTTTAAACCCGCTAGTGTTTTCAATTACGATTTCAATTACGAAATTTGAAGGATTTTCTCTTCAGGTTGCTGGTAATTCAATTTACCTCTGCGATAAATTCCACATACCATCTTATTGAGGATCTAATCACGGTATCATCAACTGGTGTTATCGAGAATATGATATAATTTTGCGAGATATCTTTAATGAGAAATGATGCCGTATTAATCCCCCGACCGATTATAGGATTTGGTTGATCAACTTTTGCAAGTAGCTGAACAGTAATGTTAAACTGGTGCTCGGAAACTATTGTGACTCGATAAATACCTTTAACAGTTAGGTTTTGTGTAGTTGGTGAAGTTTCAGGAATCCAATCAAGCGATCCCTGTCGAACTGTATATATGATATTTTCAACCTGATCCATCTCGTGAGGTATTTTTACTTTATCTAGCCGAGATATTATTCTTATTATCTCAACATTAATAATTCTGTTTAATATTTCGATATCTTCAATAGATTTATTAATAACCGCGATTTGATCTGAAAATGATCTATCTTCGCGAATAACACCCGACCGGGAATTAATTTTAGTTATTTCCTCCATCGATGAAATAATATTTGCAAGAGTTGTTTTGATTTCTTCTGGTTTCACATCTCTTCCAAAAAATTTGTCGATAGCATCATCAGCTTTTCGAAAGTTTCTTCGTAAACTAGCAAAAAACTAGCAAGACGGTGTCTTTCACATGTGCGATTTGTAAATCACTGTGTAACCGTGGAACACCAAAGAAGTTATTTATGGGAGTTTTAATGCTGTCAATGATATCCTGTTGAAGTTGATTAAATTTGGTTATATAATCGTTGACATCGTCACGTAGTTTTTTTCATATCAGTGGCGGAGTCACCAGCGGTGACTTTAACGTCATCGATGATTTTTTGCAATCCCGTTACAGCATTTACATCGAGGATTTTTTTTTAATTCATCTAAGTTTGCTACGGAGATAGCTTTGTTAATTTTTTTTCTTACTTGTTCGATAGTAACTGTTTCGGAAGGACGTGATACTGATCTCCCAAAAATATCTGCCATGTTATATTACATAAATCTCTTTAAGTGATTTCAAAAATTCATCATCGTATAGTCGTGGATGGCTTTGTGAGGTAATTTAGAACTCGTCGAGATAGCTGTCAACGCGTTAACAACCTTTCGTCCACATATCTTTTGGATCTGTTAGTGTCTGCGTGGGTAACGTTGAATACCAAATTGGAATTGAATCACGAAGTGATTTAACATAACTGAGAAATTCATTTGGAGGTGGTAATCCATATGAGTCAAAATAAATAATCGACGTTGGATATATCGCGTAACAAACCCAATGGGTTCCAGGTCCAGTATTATCATCGAGATTAATTATAACAGTTTCTGGTATTTGTGGTTGTGCTGGTAATTGATCTCGCATGAATACACCTCTAAAATGTTTTATTGGGAGTTTTTTTACTGCATGAAGTAAATCAAAATTTGACATGGGAATCAAAGATTCCTAATTTAATTGGTTTTGTAATATCTTGTGAATCGACTTCCTGGTAGTCTGAATCCCCTTCCCTTTTTTTAGTTCTAACTGATCCGCCGGTTGCTTTCTTTACTGCAAGCCCTGCAGCGGTACCAATAGCTCCTAGCGCTGCTGCTTTAGCAACCGCTGGGGCTGCTGCTGCAATCAACGCTGGAATTGCAGCTAACAATGGAAATATTCCACCGGTTTTAATCATGTCGCTGACAGCAGCCTGTGAAAAAGTCAATCTGATTCCTGTATTAGCTTTTAACGCTTTATTGAAATGATTAATCTGAGTTTTCGTCAGTGATAACTTATTTGATGCACCTGTCATCTGTGTTTTTTTTAGCGTTATTGTTGTACCACACGTAGTAGAATTTTTCGATTGAAGTTTCTTTACCTGACCAGGTGTCGGGGTGACATTAACATGATTGTATGACATTTTATTTAAATAGTGATCATCTAATTGTCCTATTGGAAATGAAGCATCGAAGATTTTCACCTTCGGATTGAAAACTCTTTGAGTTTTAATTATAGATTTTCTACTGGAGCATCAATGACTCGCATTTTTCCACCAACACCTTCGAGCGTCATAGATTTATCACTGAGAATAACAGCAATTGCTCTAAATACATCAGGAGCGTATCACGGATACGAGCTTGAAATTTTACATCAACTGTCGAGTGTTTAGATAGATCAAGATGTTGAAGTGAAAAGTAATAAATCGGATACAATTCTTTAAAATCCAACTGTGATATTTGGAGTCCAGTATCAACATTCTGATCACGACCCATATAAGACCACAATCGATGATATACTCGTGATATTTGATTATTACCATAATCGAGAATAAGTTGCTCTGCGGGTTCTTGTTGATTACTTATTCGCAGTGATACTTCACTGACGTCACATTTATCAAACATCATATGAGATCCCAACTGTAAACTATCATCCGCAACACCCACCCGCTTGCGAGTTCGATTCACATTTTGTAGCGCAACAAAGACCTGTCTCGGCGTGGAAACATTTTTTGTAAGCGCAAGTTGCCAAGTAAAAACACCAGCAACATTACTGGTTATTGTAGTTGTTGTGATATCAGACCAACTCAGTAATGATTTTCCTCCGTGATCCATAAAAGATAACAACCGAGTCTCAACAGTCAACGAGGGAGTCATAATTGGCATCCATAGCGCTAATTATGTTAATTCTACATTACCATCTCGAACACCTGCAGCAGCATCACGGTGAAGAGCATAGTCATCATTCTGTATTCGCGTGAGCACTACAGTATGACTAGCACCAAAGATATCTTTTCTGACATCTCTACAAATTCCAAATATATGAATCACACATGAAAATCTACCCTCGTCATCTAGGTTCCCTTTTCGCGCTGCAAATCCAGAATTGTAATTAACATTATTACCAAAAACATCAGCTTCAACATCAGCGTCATCGTTGGCAGCTGAAACCTTCTTTGGTCGTCTTAGCGTAAACGGATTATGGTCAGCGCGGTCAGTAGTATCCTTCGCAAACATCATCGAATATCCCGCAGATTTAATAAAATCATCAGAGTATCTAGCTAAACCTATTATTGTATTTGCAACATCAACATCGTTATCGATGGATTCGTCTCTAGTAGAATTGATTTTATACTGCGCGCTACTAAATAGCGCCATTATTCCATTATTAACAAAACCAATCCGGATATTTTCGAGGTGATCAGCGGCAACAAATGAAGTATTATCATGCCTTACTAGTCGCCCTTCTACTTCGATGTACGCTTCACACGGCAAGAAGTATTTAGATGTATCTTCAAATCTAAGTTCAATTCGTGACCTTGTATTTGGATTCTGTGCTTGATATGAAAAACATTGATAATCGCGTATAGAATCATTCTTTCTTACAGGAGCATCTATATCAAAGGCATCATCAGTTTCCTGTTTAAACATTATATTGTAATCGTGGATCTAAATCATTAATTGTTGAAAATCCTATGGATTTTCAGACCAGAACCTGAGAATCCTTGATTGATTAATCTCAACCTCGCTGCTGCTTTTTTATTAATTGCGCTACCTATTTTAGGTGGCATTTTATCAGTAGATTGTAATTTTACTTGTTTTCTGTTTGAGGTAAAACCTCTTGCCAACGACTTATGTTTTTTTTTGGCAGCATCAAGCGCATCAACGGCCTTGTTACCAACTTCCTTACCGATTTTATCACCGAGAACCCCTATAGTTTTTGACGCTATTTCTTTACCGATCGGTAGCAGTTTTGGAGCAACTCGAGTAAATAATCCAGTAACAACATCACCGAGTCCATCTCCGTAAGTCACCTTGTAAACTGGCAATCGTGAATTTACGACATAAACAGGTCTTGCTCTGCTCATACTACGATGTACTATCACTTATTTAAATTCTATATATCTAATGTGGTGATGAAAAATCCCCTAGAATTTTAGTCGCTGTAATAATCATCAGTAAGTTCATCGATGAAACTACGATATAGTTGAATATCCATTACACGACCTTGAAATAACTGTTGACAGATTTCAGAAGCTTCGTTAATTATCTCCGGAGAATTATTTCCAGCTCGTTTACCTCCAATGAAAACTTCTAATCGCGATATATCATCAAAGACACTTCTTGAAGAGGGTATTAAATGTTGAGAAATGTCACCACCGTGATAACTCTCACCGGATTTTTCAGGAAAATTGCTTCACAATTCATCTTTAACTTCAGCTTTTATATTAATTTCCTCAGGAATAAGTTCTTCATATGGTGGTAGACCTCTTAATACTTCTTGTACTTTTTTCTCATATGCGACAAAATTAGGGTCTCCTTGTCTAGTTGCAGTTCCACCATGTTTTCCCAAATACATTTTTTTGTACCACTGGTCAAAATCTATACGCTTACCAAAACTAGTCTTTATATATCTATCTTTCTTTCCCCATGTTCAAACCGCATATCTAGCTAGTTCATCATCTGTAGATTTATTTTCAATTTCACCCAACGTTATTGTTGTAAATATTTCATCGGGGCGATATACCCTCCTCTCCACTTGGATTTGTTCAGGCTGTTCATCTACTGGTTTAGGTTGTGCAGCTACTGTATCACCAGGAAGAGTTTTTAATCTTTCTTTAATTGTTCTACTTCTTTTTGCCATCTTTTCAGTTTCCGTGTCAATCTTTGCAGTTGTTGTAGCAACTTTTGCGACCTCTGTACCAACTTTTTCAGTAGCGGCAACAACTTTTTCAGTTACGGAAGTCACCGCCTTAAATAATTGTTCAGTATCAGCGGTAAAATCTAATTTTTGTTGTTGTCGAGCTAGTAAATTATCTCTGAAAGAATCTCTGACCGGGAGAAATTTCTTGATCGCAGCCAGCCGTTCTCTAGTTAATCTGGTTATTTGTGATTCTCCGATGTTTGCCATCTATGTAAAAATATATCACACTAATTTGAGAATTTCCATGGGGTTTCGTCATTCTAGTAATTTTTGTCTGAATGATATTTTTTATAGGATTTATCCCCGTTTTTGTCCGAATGATATATTTTATAGGCGTAGTCCCCCCTGAATGATATACTTAAGGGGTCCTTTTTTTACCCGAATGTTATATTTTGTAAGCGTCACCATCCCTGCTGCTCGAGATGTTAAAGGATTTTAACGAGAGAGCAAACTCGATATCCGAGAAAGATGT
The DNA here is from genome assembly GCA_030141615.1 of Unio pictorum. NCBI lineage: Eukaryota > Metazoa > Mollusca > Bivalvia > Unionida > Unionidae > Unio > Unio pictorum. Next base: position 2,555,406 of record JARLTB010000114.1, read on the forward strand.
TCTTGAATTTATCACTGATATTGAAGACGCCTCCGAGTGTTGATTATATTGATTGAAAAAGTACAACAGTACGTCTGACTCACCGAATCGCCAATAACTATGGTATAAAGTCAATGTTTTATGGTTTAGAAGACTACGTCATCTGGATGACCTGTGCAAATGTTTGCTACATCCATCCATGCATAAATCTGTTTATGAATTGATCTCGAGCAGTTGCCCAAATTAATATTTGTTCTTAGCATTCAACAATCCTTATTTCAGTAATTTAGGTAAGCGTTACATAGTGCAATACTTAATCGAAAACTTTTTTTGATTTACAATGTAATACAAGCCTTGCAATATAAATGTCCGAAGTATAAGGACTTGTATACATAAAAGTAGTGACATAATGCACGAATAATCTGTAGCCACCTCTGGTTGGCATCATCGGTTACCGAAACAGAAACCACTGGAGTACGATTATGATGCTTTACAATGCTGTGCTACAGCTTCACTGTGCTAAACTTTGCTGCCATCGACTTTTCTCTTTTCAAAGTGGTATTATTAATTGTTCATATATATATATATATATATATATATATATATATATATATATATATATATATATATATATATATATATTGTTGCACTTGATATATATTTCATTTTTGGAAAGAACAAGAACAATTGAATGTACACTTTTAATTATACTTCGAAAAGCGAACTGTTTTTATTTTCTTAAACTGGTAATTATTTACTACTTGCTGTGTTGGCTTATTCACATGAACATTGTATATTTTTACTCAACTTTACTCAGTTCGTGGTTAACTAAATAAAGGTATAATTAGTGCTAAATACAAGTTTTAATGAGTAACATTTATACCTAATAATATTATATTTCTAAGCAATATAATTCTAAGGCAATATTTTTATAGCAGTTCCAAAAAATATAGGTTTTAACTTGTTGCAAAAATTACTAAGTAAATAGTTACAGTTATGTCAATGGACCCCTAGTGACTGAGTAGTCTAAAAAACATCGCCGTTTCCAATCACATTTATCTCGCATCCAGCATATTCGAATATTAGACTCGAGGAAGGCGGGTATATTAGAGAGCAGCTAAATGCTTCCTGTTGGTTGGTGTTCCTTTTTTTACCAGTTAACCTGATCGCCATGTGTAGACTAATGTTACGATTAGAGATCGTGTTACACCCAACACATTAATATTACTTAAAAAATACTAGCAATAACACATTAAATGTACAAATGTGTTTTAAATTTATTTATATTGGTTTTAAGTAAAATGAACATTCTTTAGCAATTCCCACTATACTGAATACTCTGAGAGCTGATGCTATCAAATACGTTAGGATTGGTAAACAACAAGATAGTCTTTTTATGTGAAAGTAAGGACTTAACTATTCTTAAAAACAATAAAATTTACAAAAGTATCAAACATGTTTTACAGTTAATCCATGACAAGCTCGCACAATGATAAAAACAAAAATAAAGGAATAACATAAACACCGTATCATGTTGGTTTTGGACGGTTTATATATCTTTTTCGTTTCGCACAGGCAACTAAAATGTTTGTTTCCTTTATCCTCTCACACACACGATACCACTATATAGATAGACAACGTTTTGTATATATGAAGACCAAGACAATACCATATTATATTTAATGTATCGGCACAATTGTTTGATAGTGAGTTGTCATGCAACATCTCAATCTAACACTGTCAAATTAACGGATAAAGCCTACTCAACACTTGCCTGAACAACCTAGCGAAACCATAATCATGACGGATCCGACCGTTGTAGCACGTATATGAAGAATCTAGAGAAATCACGACAGCGAGGATAAAGCCTTTCAAACACTTACATGCAATTCATATTGTTGCCAGGTATATGATTAGTATTCATTTTATTTTCCAATATGGGTAGTATGATTATCCATTACATTGTCTTTATTAATATTTTTAAACTACTTTATTTAAGGATAAACATTTAACCACTTAACAAAATTATTTTGTTTGTGTTCATTTATGTAAATATTACTAGGCCGTGAAAATTATAACGTAGTCTAATATGTTTGGTTTTCCAATGTAATCTTACCTTGTGGTGAAAACATAAACTGTAGGGAACGTAATGCCGAAAGCAATCTCAATCTCTAGTGAAAACGATGACTTGGAGCTTTTTTAATTTGCATTTTGTTGTTCTTGTTGCTACACTGGTTTCAGTTTTCTCATGTTAGCTGTCGAATTCTCGCCGTTAGTATTTCATACAATCAAGGCGTAAACCCCATTCAGAGCTAAACAGTAAATTTGTTTGGTATTTGAATTTGAAAGTTGATTTTACTATTTTATGTCACTGATTACCATTTTGTTATTACTCAGCTAATAATACACAGCTGAACCCGAGCAGGTATTTGATGTTTTGACTTAATTGGATGCAAGTGAGCACATTCTGTAACTATTCTCAGCATGTATTTTATGTTCTCAAATAACTTGACGTAAGTGAAAGCATTCTATTCTCAGCCCTACTCGAGAATTTGGAAGTTTGATGACACAAAATATCAATGACCAGATGCCAACCATTAAAATATGAAATAAGTATATCCTTGCAATGTAAATGCATATTTAACCACTCTGTCTGATCATATTTATAACTTTAAAACCAAATTTATTCCCAAATATTTCAACAAATGCTGATCATTTGTTTACACAACCTACACGCATATTAACTATTTGCAAACAAGTTCTGTTATTTGTGGATGCATTTTAGCCTCTTATAAAGGATTAAAGGTCAAATCTAAAATATGCATGCTACCGTGTTAGTTTACTTGGTTCGAAATCCTGATCACACATTCATAACACAAGGACACGTAATAAATATGTAAGCCTTTGCTTGATAACCACTGTGTAAAGTACAGTGACTGAGTTGATGACGGATATATTGTTTACAGTTTAATTTCTGATGATGTGGTAAGAGCCGTATTTAGAAAATAAGATACACTCACATCTGCGTGTGATTTATATGATTTGTGACGATGTGGCAGGGTTGGAAGATTGGGACATGGCTGGTAAGACTAATTACGGATTCATGTGTCGGATGTTTGTTCATTGTTTTAGGAATTTACTACACGAAGAATCATGCAAATCGTATATAATTATGTACTATATAAATATTTATACATTAAGCATATTCAGGAAATGAACGTTTGCCCAGATCAATATAATATACTAGACAGCACTTGCCTGAATAGATTATTTTTATCCCATACATATATTGCATGTAAATATTATTTAGAAATACATGTCAATTATTTAAGTCTCTTTAATTATGCAATGATCGAAAGTATCATGTTTGTTTCGATTTAATCTACATGTATTGATTTATCATCCTAGTCATGATTTATTATACTTCCTTAATGTTTGGTTTGATTTATATTTGTTTGCATCATTATTTTATATGTATTTCAACCAATATATACCTTTCTGATGGTCATAACGACATAATGGTGCTAGCTTAAGATATTCGTCTTCACTAGATATTATACAAAAAATATACAAAACTGATATAATATGAAGAGGTTTCTCTATTCTAATATTTGTGGATAGGATTTAAAAATTAAATGTGATTATCATACTGATTTAGTTCAGACAATACATCAGTTTCGTTTTCAATTGAGTCTTCATTTATACCTGGGGTTAATATGGTAATGAATGAATAGTATAGAAATAATTCAAACTAATGATACAAAAGTCTCAGATATATAATGTGATCAATGTCTGGTCTACACACATTACTACAAAATAATCATCATTTAAGGCTAATTAGCTGTACGATAGATTTTATATGAAACTAGGAATTAAGCATGGTACGCGTAAATAGCAGGATCGGACATATTTTGCGTAGGTGATTTGTCTTATTAAAACTGACACATCCTATCAACTGTACTTTGCAATTAAAAACAGAACATTTGATTTACTAATTTCAAGTGTTCATCGCAGGGACAATGCTATAAATATGTCTTTACATTACTGTTTTTCTATTAACTAGTATTCAATGGTTCAGCCGTAGAGTCTATAATGTAATAACGGTAATGTGTATTAACTGTATAATCAGTAAATTAAACGAGACACAATATATATTATAGTTAGTACACAACATAATAACATATGGATATAACTTGTATTCTGCTGAGGTGACGATTTAACAAATTATACAATTGCTTACTTCTATCCAAGTACAATGAAATGATAAATATACACCAACTTAGAAATACAGGCATATCGGTAAAATATTCATCGTACTTTAAAAGAAATATAGTTTTCAGTCACAAACAAACCATATATTGTAATAATTTGCATCAACATGATGGATTAATTTAAAATACACATTCTCCTGAGACTAACCTATTAATGTTGAGCGCCAAGCAATGCAGCTTCTTGTTCTATTTTTGTTGTTGTCTTTTCATGTGTCTCTTCACGGTTTGTACACTATATAAATGTATACCAGTAACATGTTTGCTTGTTTGTACACTATATAAATGTTTACCAGTAACATGTTTGCTTGTTTGCCGGGTTGATTCTCAAACGCTTATTTAATTTGGAAATAATACAGTCAGTGACAAGTATCTCGACATTTTTATTGGAATATTTTTATCAACTATTTCCTGTCGCACTAGTACATAATACAAATTCTTATGTGAACTAGCCTCTCTCTCGCACTCCATGTATTCCACGATAACCGTGGGTTCCGCCAAAGTGAATATATAATGAATGGTGCCAGTAACGCACAGTCGCTAAATGGGTAATAACGTGGTTTTAGCGGGTTGTCCCTATATCAGTTATGCATATGGCCCAACTTGCGCAATCAAAATTCAGTATATCAGTATATACCAAAGACAAAATGCATAAATACATACATACATACATACATACATGCATGCATACATACATACATACATACATACATACATACATACATACATACATACATACATACATACATACATACATACATACATACATACATACAGTGCAAAAACGCACTCACACAAGTTCGACATGGTGAGAAGCTTAGATGAAATCTCTTTGGGATGGAGCCCCCAGTTAGGAACGAAACATTGCAATCATCGCAAGAGTCGACATTTGTCAATTACGGAGATTCGAACGCCGATAGCCACTATGGGTTAAAGACAAGATGGCCGACAAGGTGGATGTCATGTTTGCAAGCTCGGGTAAATTTTGGAGACCTTAAAGAGTAGCGAGAAGTGTTTTCATTCCAATGATGCAATTAAGATATGTGAATACTTTGACAACAGAATGGTACTTGTACCATAGTTTTATGTAATCTACATTTCATGGAAATTCAAGAAAATTCAGTTTTCCTTTCAATCTTGAAAATGAAAAGATAGCTGTCATGGAGTCAAGTCAAGGGTTTATTAGCCCTAAGTATATCACCAAATTTGATCGCAAGATGTGATGAGTTTCTTTAAAGATAATATGGATGTATTCATGGAGCGTTGGCCTTTTTTAGTGGTGGAATTCTAATAGTGGCATTTAATATTTGACCTGACTTATGCGATTTATTTATATCCATTGTCCTCCTGATTTGTATGAGGAGTTGTGTTCCGAAGTAACTGAATTCATTAGTTAGTCAATACATGTTATCTAAAGTGCAACTAGTTTTGCTAAACTCGCAATGCTTAGTTGATGTTGATAATGATATTCATCACTGAATTGTTTAATTTTTTGGATATGATATACGTGAATTATGTTGAAAGACATTCTTGGATGAATAGACGCAGGGGTGAGTGTGACACTCCGTTTATACATGTAACATGGTTATATACTATATATAAAAAAGATACACACCTGTCTTAATCGTCAGAAAATGTGCAATATCATGAAAATATGAATTTAGTTTAATTCTGAAAATACGGCATTATAAAACAATAAGATATACTGATAGATATATCATCGTTCAATGCCCCTTCCGTTCCAAATTACGAGTGCTATATACATGATATTCAATTTATGGTATATATGATTGTTATTGCAATGAGTGGAGCTATATGAGCAGCAGAGAGGGTGAACCTCACAACTTTTCGAGCGTCGATTTGGAAATCTGAGGCTTCCACCAAATAGTAAAAAAAATAGCGTCTATTCGATAAAATAAGATTTCCTTATATACGCCAACGTCGTTGTCATCCACCCTCTCTGCTGCTGCAAATGTTTCATTTGTGGTTAATAATTCTTTTACGAGTTCAACCAAATATTTGATCGAGTCCGATACGATATCGTGTCCGAGGATCATGTAAATTTATTGTTATAAATCCGTGCGGAGTCGACTGAGCGTTACTAAAGAAATTTTTAAATTGATTGAAGTCCATATCAGAGCACCATGTCTGCCAAATATTTCGAAGCGTATGAGTATCAACGCCGTTAAATACACACAGTAAGTTACAGTTGTCTCTAATCACTTTTGGAATCTGAGTGTATCGTTGAGTGACATATATCACGTCAGTGTTTTTGTGCCTGCCTCTGGAAAATATTCTAGCTGGGTTTTTTTGATTGTCTAACATCACATCGTCGTATACGACTAAATTGTTAATGCTCCCATCAAGGTCATCCACGGATGGCGCCTCGTCAATATCAGTTATAAAATCAATGGTATTCTCACCTTTAATTTCTGATGCATTCTCGTTAAAATCCTTTAACACTTCATAGCATCGTTGATCATCTACGCTAGGAGCAATTAAATACAACTTATCCCACTTCATCCATCTCATTATTAAATTGAGCAGCAATTGAGTCTTGCCGGATCCAGATGGCCCGATTATAATTGCACGGATAGAGTTTGGTAGCGCTGCATGATGCTTAACTGGTTCTCTTATTTTAGTCGCTGAAAAATCAATTATATTCATATCTCTATACATAAATTATGGATCTATATTGTGTGAAGTGTAAAACGCGTACTAGCACAAATGATGTGACGACGGTTACAACTAAAAATAACAGATCAGCACTAACTGGTAGATGTGCAACATGTGGTATTAAAAAGTTCAGATTTGTTTCTACAAAATCAAAGATTTTACAATCCGGAGATGTTTTAAAAAAAAACGAGGAGGTGATATCGCAGCCAAATTGGCAAAGCTCCCTGGAACCCCATGGGCAAAGTACCCCGGAGAAAAGCACCTTCCAGGATATAGCTACTGTGGCCCCGGAACACGATTAGATATCAGACTTGATGATCAAAATCAACCCCGACCCGGCGAGTATCCGATAAACGCTATTGATAAGGCGTGTCATGCTCATGATGTTGCATATAAAAGCAGTAATCTGCAAAACAGGCATCTCGCGGATGTGAAATTAATTCATGCGTTAAATGCTGTTCCTGATAAATCTTTGAAAGAAAAATTGGCTTCGTGGTTGGTAAAATCAGCTATGAAAGGCAAATTGATGATGGGCGCTGGTAATTAATAATATGGAATCTATTTATTATTCTCCGAGGGGATACTGGAGGGGTAACGCTGCAATCAATAAACTCGCCAACGCCGCAAAAGTGAAAAAGGCTACTGCGGCTAATTGGTTATCCAAACAGGCTATATGGCAAATTTATCTACCGCGTCCTAAACAAATCAATTTCTCGCATTTTGATGTGACTGTCCCTAATGAAGTTCATCAGGCTGATTTATTGTTTTTACCACATGACAACGGTTACAAATACGCGCTAACCGTAGTTGACGTTGCTAGTCGATACAAACAAGCAGAACCGCTAAAAACAAAATCATCACCTGAAGTTGCTTCTGCATTTGAAAAGATTTATCGACGAGGCCCTCTACGCTGGCCAAATCTGTTACAAGTTGATCCTGGCAAGGAATTTCAAGGCGCTGTTTTATCAGCGATGAAACATCACAATGTCACCATCAGACAAGGACATACTGCACTACATCGCGATCAGGCAATTGTTGAACGATTTAATCGGACTCTTGCTGAACGGTTATTTGGATATCAATACGCGAAGGAGTTTAATCAGGATAAAAGATCCCGTGAATGGGTTAAGAGATTACCAGCTGTGATTACCGCGCTCAATAACGAGATTACTCGAACAATTAACATGAAACCTGTCAACGCGATTAAGAAAGCGTCTATACCAAAAATGGAAATCCAAGGAATTTCACAAAAAGATTTCAAAGAACCAATTCTTGGTAGTAATGTCACTGTAAGGTACTTATACGAACCAGGAGAGCTTGAGGGTGGTAAAAAAAGAGCTACCGATCCTATTTGGAGTGTTACTGCACACAAGATATCTACTATAACACGATCTACGGGTAGACCAGCAATCTATAAACTGGATTCAACTGCTCCTCAGCGAGGATTTACTCGACAACAACTACAGGTAATCCCCGAGGATACTCAATTACCACCGCGTGGTCTTAACTAGCACCCGATGCCAGAGGCATTGTGCTTGCACCTCTGCGTCTGTTGCACTCAAGACAAGTCAGCATAACGTTATCTTTGATATGACCAATGCTGCTATTCTTTCTGTCTACGGTAAATTGGCGAGGATCTTTATCCGAATACTGCCAACGCATTATACAATTGCAACTCGCGCAGTGATTATTCTGTTGTTGCTTCAGCGTAGTTATTAATTCAGCATCAATGTCAAATTTTCTATTATTTTTTTTATCCTGTTGTTTATAACCAGAGAGTTTTTTTCTGATTATATCCTTGACGTTGTCGGCGTTGATTGTGGTGTCATCATCGCCACAAATGATTTCATCATCGCCACTGGCTTCGCCAACGACAACTCTTCGAAGCTGATTTATTCTTCGTACTCTGGATACTGCGAGATAGACTAAATTCGACCATTCGATGCGATTATCTACCATCCAAACAATTGTATCTGATATAGTTAATCCCTGTGAAGAATGTATCGTCGCTGCGTATCCTAGCGTCCATGGGGATTTATTAGCACGCAATGCATTTTCGACGACGCTGATATCAACCAGCACAATATCATTTAACACGAGAATCTGCTTTTCACTCTTCCCTGGAATATCAACTTCAATATTCTGCTTTCGTGTATCCGAAGGCCTATAACACAACGGTACTGGAAGTGTTGCAAATTTTTCTTTATGCGTTTCAAATAACTTCATCTGAAGTGTGTCTCTGACTATTTTTCTACTTGCTACTATCAAATCATTTGGTCTCCACGTTTCCCAGAAATCATTCATGGGAGTTTCTGAAATTATTTCACGCGCTATTTCGCATTGGATTTTATCCGGTTGTAATCTAATCAGTGCTTTGAACTCGCGTAATTGTTCATCAAGTGATCTATGGTCGGTATTAATTTCTTCATAATAGTCTACAGAACCCTTTAGCCATTCATGTGGAGATCCACCGACAAATGGTGGTGGTTGGCCGTGATCACCGCACATGACGACTTTTGTGTTTTTGTTTAACAACCACTCGAGAAATGTTTGTAATACTCTCAACGATACCGTGCATATTTCATCCCAAATTATGATTTCAGGAATGAATTTATCACCCATTCGATCAGGGGTCCATTCATCGCCTTTCCATCGAAAGAAACTATGATAAGTACAGGCATTTACCCCTCGCTGTATCATCTCTCTGGCGAGTCTGTGAGTCGGTGTTAACACAATCATGTTTGTGAAATCCGTAGGATTTTTCCGACGATATAATTCAATTGCACGAGTTGTCTTTCCTGACCCACCACAACCGTTTAAATAAACTGTCTTGTATCTACATATTGGATCAGATACTGGTGGTGCATTAGAAAATTCTGATTGAATCTCATCACATTTTAAGTACTTTTCATCCATGGTAACATCTGCCGATTCACAATACTCATGTAGCGTCTCCTTTTTAAATCTCCAACCCCCCCACGCTTCCTCCTGGGATGTGAATTTAGCTACATCTGATTTGTATTTATTGTGTATATACATCGAATCAGTAGCTACTCTAACCGCGGTATTAGGAAATCTATTTATCATCGAAAATAAATTGATAGAAGCATAAGCTAGCATAGAACTTCTCAAATGTGTGTACTGGGAATTATATCCATCACAGTAGGTAACAACCGTACCCAATTTCTCACCATTGGATAGAAAAGCATCCTTACGGGATACAAGTTTTCCCTGTTTCGTTAAATCCGTTACAAGAAAATCGTATTCAGCGACGTCTATGATCAACCGCGAGGAAAATTTTGCATTGTCGTATCTTCCACCCTGGGTAAATTTACCGATTATTCTTCGTCCAAAATCCTTTGCTTGTTCTTTTTTAATTTCAAATAACTTCTTAGACCAATTCATGATTTGTTCTTCATTGAAATCAGGGAATTGTTTTCGCAATTCGCTGATTATACGATCTAGATCGGGTTGTGGTAGCCAAACTTCTTTCTGAGCTCGATAGCATATAATAGCTTCGGAAACAATCAACAATATCAGCATGCCACAATCAATCATATATCTTAGTAACACTATTGGCATCCAGGCCTTTTCAGATAGGTGTCTACCGAGCCAAACATAACTACACGGATGTAACCCTGTAGCGAGTTCAAATGATATCACACGAGCGAATCCGGTTAAATCAAAATCAGGTAATGGTCCATTAATCGCAACACGAGTCATTTCATGCGTGGGGTGTCCAAATCGTTTAAAATAGTTACTACATTCTCCATACCCGAGAAAACTTCCAGGATAACACGCGGATATATCAATTTAAATCATACCGTCACGATGGTATTTTGTATTCCACAGTCCTCCATGACCAAATTCGATGCAACTCAATTTAACGTCCTCGAGAAAATCACTTCGTGTTGGACGCCAGGAGTTTTTTTCTCTTGCGAAGTGAGCTACCACTGAAGAAATAGTAAAACTATCCGTGAGTAGTTTTTCATGGAAACTCTCTGGTGAAAAATCATTAGTGATTTTTCTCATTCTGTTATCTAATTCTTCAACGCGATATAATTCACCATTTGGTCTTACAAATTGATCGAATCCTGATTCGGAACCAGCACTGCTAAGTAACCACACTGACACAGGGTCCTCTTTACACAACGCATGAATAGCATCAAATAATTTCTCTTCATAGAAAACATCCCCGGAAAATTCCGGGGGGATATATCTCACGATTCGTTCTCGTGGAAATATTGTTACCGCAGGTGTCCACGCGTGTTCGTTATGATCAATAATTTGTATTGGCGCTCCTTGTAATCTATATTTCGGTTCGTGTAATACTTCCCCGGTTATTGTCGTTACTGATATTGGGAATTTTAATAATGTCTCTAATTTAGCTATATCAGAAATCTTTGCACCGTGCTGTTTCACTGTCAGTTCCCATTCTGTTATTTTCCTACGTCGCAGATCAGTTAGTTTATTTCCTCGGGATGCATTTGTGAAGTGTTCCATTACCCGTGTTGCTACACAATTGAGCCTTAACGAAGTCAATGGTGAATATTTCATAGGAGCTAGTTTTGCAATATCGGGTTTATCATTTAACGGATATATCCCATAAACGATTGCTGTTACGGGATAAGATCTCTCGTAGTATGGTTTGTCAATTCCAGTTAGAATTCCTGGTTTGGAATCTCTACTTACAATGACAGTTTTTTTATCCTTGAGGATTGGTTCAAATTTATCCCTGATAATCCATTTGCCTTCGACTTCGATAATGAATTTTATTCTGAAAAAATACTTTTGTTGGGAATTGCTTTGTTTGGGAATTGCTTTGCTTGAAATCTTTTGGATTTCCACCTTTGGATTTCCACCTTTGGATTTCTCATGGGAATTGCTTTGTTTGGGAATTGCTTTGCTTGAAATCTTTTGGATTTCCACCTTTGGATTTCCACCTTTGGATTTTACGCCAAGGTGTGAAATTATCTCAGCTGCTCTTTTATCGTTCATAGTAGCATCGATGATGGGTACATTGACATCATCATTGATAATTCGAAATGTCGACCAACAGTATGCTGCACCGTCTCGGTAGAATTCATTAAAACACTCCCTGATTTTACCGAGTATAGTTCTATCACCGATTAGACGTTTTGGTGTATTAGAGACTCTATCAAGATTGAATTTAGTATTTTTCCAGGGCTTAATTTTCGATAATCTTTGGAACTCCCTATCAAGATTGAATTTAGTATTTTTCCAGGGCTTAATTTTCGATAATCTTTGGAACTCCCTAGCAAGATTGAATTTAGTATTTTTCCAGGGCTTAATTTTCGATAATCTTTGGAACTCCTCCATGTTATAATTAAAACAAGTATTTAAATAGAAAAATATAGTATAATGAATCACTGTAAGTGGCTTATGATTGGATCAACAACCCCGTGTAACAAATCATGCAGAAGCGAATTCTGTGGGTATCATATGCAAAGCGTTAGGCGAGGAAGTTTTGGCCCTCTCCCATGCCTCCAATGTGGGGTGGGCGTTAGAGGAAAATCGCAGTTGTGTCTTGCTTGTGGGGGTAAACGATACAGGGAACTAAAACGCTATTATGACAAACGAATCAATGACTCCGTCCTTGATAAAATCAAGGACAAAATCATCAAAACCCCGCAAGATTATATCAAGAGGTTTATAATAAATTAGACAAATAGTATTATTATACAAATGAGCCAAGATTTCAGACCTCATCCAGTGCTTGTTAATTACGAAGCCTCCAGTGATGGTGTTGTCAGGCACCGCAGACTAAAAAAAACGGTTGGATATCTGAATAATATGGGTTATTTGTTGTTTAGTGCTAGAAATAAAACATATCTTTGTCACAGAATTATTTTTGAATGTCATAACGGATTAATCGAAGACGGATTTGTGATTGATCACATAAATGGCGTGAAGACTGATAATTGTCTTGAGAATCTTCAAGCCGTCACACAAAGTCTGAATGCAAAATTAGGTGGAACAGGCAAATATGCAAAACGTCCTAGGGGAGTTAAATCGTTTGATTTAGAAACCAGCGAGGAGAGAATCTTTCATTCGATAAACGAAGCCAGTAGATACTTTGACATTTGCGTGCCTTCAATTCGATTTGTTGCACAAAATTTAATTAAAACATCTCTGTCTAAAAAAAATGGTCATAAAGTAAGATTCGTATACACCTGAAACGATTCAAGGGAGATAAATCCCCATGGACAAATCCAACCACTCAAAACACTCTACCTACTAAGTTCCCTTGTATTATGACGTCAAAGGAATTTGTCGCCTGCTATATTACCTGTACTTGACTAGGCGTGCCCACGTGACTGTAATGGAGATCGATAGAGAATAAAACTTTTTATTGTCGCTTGTGGGCTAAAACTGTATTATTTATTTAAGCTAACTCGTTCTTTTCAGTACAAAATTTTTTATTTATCTACATATCTCATGTGTGGGGGGTGGGTGGACTAGCAGTAAAGCAGACAGCTAACTCGTTCTTTTCAGTACAGACGTTCTTTATAATCTACGCATTACCTATGTTCGCTCAGCCGGAACGCGAGTGTTTCCTATTCATTGAAGTAGGTGGGCGTGGTTAAAATTCCTTGTATACAGCTCTTTATGAATGTATTTTATCTAGAGAATTATAACAGAGTATATAAAACGCTGTTTTATTTAACAACTAAAATGTTGCAGCATAAAATTGTCTGTTTTAAAAATCTCTTATTGTTAAGTATATCAGAAGATATATATATATTAAAAAATCTCTATTCTGTATGACAGCTCCGTGGTGTAATGGTATATCGTGTTTGTCTTGTAAACATAGATCTATCAACTACGTGTTCGGTCCCCATAGCAGATACATTATTTGATGGCGAAACGGAAGATGTTTTTCTATTAATTGGGGGGGAGGGGCGATCCCCCTCAGCCAAACCAACATTGTAACTCATGCTATCGCATTCTCGGTAGCGTGGGTTGGTGTTTTTTTCCAACTCATGCAACCATGAATTCGATTTCATGGGTTGCCATGTTGGTTTGGTTTACCACGCCCACATCATTACCATCATCGTTCCATTGAATTATAATCCATCCTTAATTAAGTACATGTTATGCCTAAAATTTGCCGCAACACTCGAGCGGAGATATATATGGCATTGTGCCGTCCATGTTGTGACGTCCCCCCCAAGCATATCTTCTGGGCGGTCTAAGATGGCGTTTGCCACCTTAGGCCTCCCGCCGGAGATGTATGTTTCGGGTTCCCTTGGGCTTACTTGGATGCGAAGGCAACCAAGGAGTTCCAAAGATGTGTTGTCGTAAACCTCTGGGTCTCTCTGACGTCATAGGGCGCCAGCGAGATTGCCAAATGAGTGTTTTTTGTTTTGTTTTTTTTTAATAATTAGAGATATAGTATACTATATTTATATAAAACTATAAATAATGGATATCAATGATGTAAATGCTATAATTGCTGAAATTTCAATTTTAAAAAATAAAGGGGTATTATTATCTGAAGATCTTGACGCTGACAAGATTGCCTCGGAATATGAAGACATTGAGTATCAGTGTAGTAAGGGTCGTTATGTTTTACCCAAGATGTACAGGCTCGTGAAAGGAATTCAAAAATCCATCAATGCTTGTTTGTATGGTAACGACATTAATGTATTCATAACGCTATTTAGCACCGTTGAAGCAATACGTCAAAAGCTCGGCCAAGAGTATCAAAAACGAGCTGAAATTAGTTCTAAGGTTCGTGATCTTAGAAAAATGTTAAACGAGGAAAAACCCGTATCTTAACCACGTGAGCGTTACTATAAAATAGGCTTTCAGTAATTTTTATTAAAAATAAATTTTTTTTTAGCGTTTTTTGTAACACTTACATAGGATTTTCTCCTGAAAGGATACTCAGCAGTCTGGACTTGCCCATGCAGTTATGTGCATAATGGATGATCTGGTCGTAGTAGCAAGTAATCACCGCGACGCCTCCATTTTCACGTAGTTGTTCTTGTTGCCGCGTCGTTAACACAAATCGTTCATCGCCGTTCTCAGATATTACAATTCTGAAACCCCCAGCGATGTTATTTCTGAAACATTCGCGGATAGCGTCGTACAGTTTAACCCTGTCGAAGATGAATACGTTAGCTTGATGGTACATTATTTAATAACTAAGTTATTTAATAACTAAGCTTTTAATTGTGATAGTTTTACATTTGAAAATTTAGTTCACAAACAATATATGGTTGGTGAATCGCTTACAACTAAATTAACCCGAGAGCGGCTAGCAGCAATTAAAAAGTTTATACCGGTTCGAGACAGACTTCGCGAGAAACTTCAACAACGACAACAAGCGCAGACTGACTTTTCTGTGTCAAGTGAACAACTGTTTACTCCGATAACAAGTGCGACCAAAGATGTGAAAACAGCAACTGAACGAGCAATATACGGAGATATTCCTAAGGAAGGCAAGCGACGAGAAGTGCCTGTTCTTGGTGTGCTTGAAAAGATAGCAGCAGAGACCGGACAAACACGCGCAGGAATACAACAGCTATCCAGTGATATAAAAACTCAACGCGAGTATGAACGACTAGCTGATATTGATGATTCTGCGCCTGAAACTCAACCTGTTGATGTCGTCACCCCAAGAGGTGTTTCCTTTATAGACAAACTCACCGAAGGAGCTATAGCAGAAATCAAACGACCTCAATTAATAAAACCCGAACATTATAAGATTTTTGGTAATTTTGCCGCCCAAAGCTTTCATTCCAGAAAAAACTTTTTAAAAGACGAGTATAAGAACAGTAGAATAAGCCGAGATGAATGGGCTGATTGGTTGTATAAAACGAATAGGGGGGTTGGCCGTTTAAATAAAAGAGAATTGGGATATAAAGAATTTAGAAAGGGAATTGAAGAGTATGATGAAACTGGTACAACTGAGAAAACAAGCGGAAAAGGATATTCGATTGGAAATCTAAAGGATGTCTTTGACTCTACAGTGACATGCCCTGGTAACATTCTAAGTGATATATCAAGGTTAGAGGTTCTCATCGGAGGGAAACGAGCCGGAAATAACTCACCGGAAGTAATTAATGAAGCAGCTGATATCTGTAGACGATTATTTGCCGGCGGTATCATGGACATTGATGTATATCGAGAACTTATTGCTGAATTAGTTGAAAATCACAACGATGACAACGTCATTGATGATGAAAATCCAATGGATGTAAGCGATTAATCACTAATTGAAAAACTACTAGTTTTATAACAAGATGATTATACACTACAACCATGATAAACCAGTAAGCGTCTACGTGGTGAACTCACGATTGCCTGTTTATAGAGCATATTACGGAGATGGTTTCGGCAATACCATTGCGGGGTTATTTACAAGAATGGCTCCCAAGGTGGCGCCGTTAGCTAAACAATTATCAATGAAAGCCATTGATGCTATCCGTGATAAGGGAATCAATTTCGTTGGAAATCTTGCCGGAAAGGCATTTTCTGCCGCGAAAGATAAAATAGCATCATTGGTGCGAAAGAAACCAGGAATGACTTCGTCAGTGGTGAAACCAGGAATGACTTCGTCATTAGTGCTGCCATCAACTACAGTGATGCCTGCAAAAATCAGCAAAGCAATAAATAACGCAGTGGAAGAAAAACTAGCGCAATTGACTTCGTCACCACCGGTAACAGATAGCGCTATCATGAACGCGATAGCAGGAAGTGGTTTGAAACAAAAAAGAAATTCGAAGAATTTTCAACGACGATGATTATTGCTTTGCAATTCACCAATTGAAAACACTAGTAATGTTATAAATGTTTAAACGAACAGCTGATCCCGCGTTAGATATGGAAGCCCCAGTGCGCAAAGATGATTCCGTCCGCGATTATCAATACTATTCCTATCATGCAATACAACCCGACCTACGATCGCGAATTGAACTTCAAGTTCAAGATACCAGTAAATACTTTTTGCCGTGTGAAGCATTTATTGAAATCGAGGGAAAACTCGTAACAAATGTTGCAGCTGATACACCATATGAAAATGATCCAAATATCCGAGTTGGTTTTGTTAATAATGGTATAATGGCGTTATTTGAAAGTGCAAGATATCTCATTGATGGAAAAGAGATTGAATCAATAGACCGCGAGGTTGATGTTGCAACAACAATAATCGGGTTAGCAAGATACTCCGATGATTATACAAGATCGGCTGGTCCGTCTATGATGTTTGCAAAGGATACCTCTGATAACGCTGACCACCTTCAATACATTAAAGTGTTAACACCGCAAGACACTTCAGTTGATAATCAACGAGAAGCAACTAATCCAGAACGTCGAGCTAGACCAGGAGCTGCGTTTGATATTCTTGGAGGCGTTAATGGTAATTTCAATTTAGGATTTGCAACACGAAAATTAGCATTGCAAGAACAGCAGCGATATTTTTCATGTGCGATTCCACTCCATCATATATTTGGATTCTGCAGAAATGTAAGAAAGGTCATCTATGGAGCCAAACACACAATCGCGTTAGTGCGAAAAGGCAATGACAATGATGCAATTTGGCGTACTGGTGCCGCTGATGGTAAAGTTGTTTTGAGTAAAATAGTATTATGGATGCCAGTAATGACTCCATCAATTACCACGGAAGAGCGGCTGCTCTCATTTATGGAAACCGGTGGTAAATCATTGCTAAGTTGGCTAACAACAACGACTGATGCTAAAGAGGATAATGTTAATAGCACATTTACATGGCACCTGGCATCAAAACAAGGCGTTTCAGCTCCACGTCATATATTTATAGCGCTGCAGAATAGGAATCGATTAGGTTCCCAAGAACGCAGTCATATGATATTTGATCGATTAGGGGTAAGTGAGGTTTCACTGAGAATAAACGGACAACAAGAACCATCTGAGGATATACAGCTTAATTACGGAAACAACCAAATAGCACGTGTGTATCATCGGATGCTGTCATATATGGGTCGTGATCAAAATGTTGATACCGGTTTGCAAATATCGCAACTCGATTTTAAGAATTTGTATCCAATTTATTACTTTTCACTGGAACATCTTGATTTAACAAGGCAATCCGTCGTCGACATACATTTTAGAGCTCGTATAGATCCTGGTGGTGTTGATTATAGAGCGATTGCTGTTATTCTCAGCGACAAATCAATGTTGTTAGAAGGGGCTGGCGGACGAATGAGAATCGTTGATGCACCAGTGGAAAATCTATGATTGAAATCGTAAACGATTTTCACAATTAGATCAATTGAAAGCATAAATGTGTTTTACAATAAAATGCCATATAGTGTTGTTAGTGTCAAGCTGACTGATGGTCAGGTCAAGAAATTAAAATCAAAATCCGCTAAAGAATGTGGAACCACAATAACGTTAAAACCAGCGCAGATGTCTGGCGGTACACATAAAATATCATTAACGGATCGTCAAATAAAACATTTTAATGATGCAATGAAAAATAAGCGAGGAGTTCAAATAGAATTTTCAAAAGCCGCAGTCGCGAACATGATAAAATCAGGTGGTATATTTCCATTGTTAGCCGCAATACCAGCATTGATTGCAGCGGCTGCCCCAGCGGTGGCGAAAGCGGCAGCGTTGGGAGCCGTTGGTACCGCGGCAGGGATGGCGTTGAAAAAGGCAACTGGGAAAGGATATAAAAAAAGGGAAAGGGGTTGTACCTACCAGGAACCCCGTATTCATGGTACAGCGGGAAATCCGTGAACGGATCGGGTCTAAGAAGAATACCAGGAACGGTTTATTAATTGAAAAATCTTCGATTTCCGAACCTATGGTTCCTATGTCCAATTTTGATTTAATTGATGCTGCTAAAAAACTAGCGATAAAAAACTTCAGAGGGGTTTTTATGAGAGATCAATTACCAAGAAAACCAAATAACGTTGAAACCGGTATCATCAATCTTGATAACAGCAGCGGATCGGGAACTCACTGGGTTGCATACGCGATTGATCCACGTGGAATTGTCTTTTTCGATTCATATGGGTTAGCTCCACCAAGCGAGTTTATGCGGTATATAAATTCTTCGATGAAACTCAAAAAGTTTCCGATTTTTTATTCCACGCTGCCAACACAACAATTAAATGATCCACCGATATGCGGCCGTGAAGTATTAAATGTCCTCGCGGAGATTTCATTAAAATCCTTTGGATCTCCGTGGAAACCACCTCATCTGGTTGTAAACGAATACACGAGTGGGAAATTACAAGGATCAATAAATTGAAAACACAAGTTACGATAACAATAATGATTGATATTTGGGGACAATCTCTGTCAATGTCGGAACCCACCGCGGAAACATCTGCGGGTTCTATCGAGGATGTAAAAAAAATAATTGAAGATGAAATCGCTGAGATGTTAAATTTAATAGATGTTGACCCGAACGAATTAGTTGTATTTCAAGATCGCCAGGGTAAATTGAAAAGCAGTAATATATCCGTGAATGACATTTTGATACGGCAGAGCGATGCCGCTGAAAACTCTATTGCGCTTTATTCCAACGGTGGACGACTTAAACCAGGTGCACTTGTGTCTACGATCACCGACGCGATTGCTACCAACGAACGTGAGCTGAATGATCTTATACGAGGTTATAATAATTTTCGCAAAAATGTTATACATAAATTCTTTGGAACCCCGCTTGTGGTTGGCATGACTCTCGCTGAAATTAAAGACTTGTTGAATTCATTCTTCGCTAACAAGGAAGCTGGAAGGATGATGACTGCTTCAGAAATCAAGGCAAATTATCTCGAGATTTCTAAACTAATAGAAGATCAAAAACCCACTAACGACGTAGTTGTTAAGTTTTTTGGAACCCCACTTGTGGCTGGCATGACTCTCGCTGAAATTAGCGAGTTTATCGGCAAGCACACTCACAATGCCTACATCGCTAATAGTTTCTTTGGTGTCCCAGCTACATCTACAATGACTCTCAAAGATATTAATATGTTTATGGTGAGACAAACAACACTTAATACCATCGTTGATAAATTTCTTGGGAGAACACCTGTGTCTGAAACCACATCGTTGACAGGCCCGACCCTCGCTGAAGTTAAAAGCGCTATTGACGAACAAAAACTCATCAACAAAATGGTTAATAATTTCTTTGAGAGTTCTAAAAATTACAATATCACGACGACATATTCTCAACTCGACGCGAATTATAGATCCCAAACAGGTTTTGGAGTTAACTTCCTTGTGGTTTCATTTTTTATTCGCCGCGATAAAACGACAATGAAGTATACCGAAATCAATAAAACCTATTCCGACGTTATTGACGATATTATTAAATTAAAGGAAGATCAAAAACCAGTCAATGACATTATTGATAAGTTTTTTGGTGTCCCGGCTACATCTACGATGACTCTCAAAGATATTTACAATGATATTCGTAAAGTAAAAGAAAATTTTGAAAAGATAAAGATTCCGCATCCACACATAAGAATTAAAAATGTCGTGTATACAGTCGATCATGGAACCATGGATTGGATAAGAGACGTTTATACTACATTATCCACTGGTCTCTGGACGAGGAGTGATGCGGGGGGCGATATCTACAGTACAACCGGGATTGAAGGTATCTACAGGCTAACGTGGATCTCTATCAATCAATTTAACATGATCGCGGGCGGTAAAACCTACTCTGGTGGCACTGCGATGTTAATTATCAAGAGTAACGGTCAACACTTTAATGTCGTCGCGGTTGATAGCTCCACCATTAGATCAAAAATAACTTGGTGTTTAGAACTCGTAGATGATTTTTCAGGCTGAAGCTACTAACAATTCCCGCTAACGATGGCAAATAATTGAAAACACTAGCGGGTTTAAAATAACAATGATTTCATCAACGCAATGTCGCTATGATCAGGTCAGAGAATTTCAGACTAGACTCAAAACCCTCACTGAGGAGTATCAAATAAAAATAAAAAAATACCGACGAAGAATCACCGCAATTGATGTTATTATGTACTCGGTGTCAAGCGTTCTCACTGGCGCCGGAATAATACTTGCATCGGTTATAATGATTGCCCCGGTCGTAGTTCCAATTTGCATTTCTGCGGTGGCTACAATCGGGGGTATATCAACCGGGATAGCAAAAAAGATATCATCATGCAGCCAGAGTAAACTGCAGAATTACTTACTTCAATTTCATATTACATCAACCGCATATTCGCAATTATCATTGATGATATCATCGTCACTCGATAATACGATTATATCAGATAGTGAATTCTCAGCGATGGTCAGTATTTTTGATTCAGCGATATCAAAATTAGAGCAACAACATGAATATAATAACAATGACAACACCGATGGAATCAGAAAACACGAACCCAAAAACAAACCCAAAAACCAAAATGATCTCAATAATCTCAACCATACCAGATTGTGAGTTCTCAGTGATGGTCAGTATTTATGATTCCTCGATACCAAAATTAGAAATAAATCATGAGTATAATAACAATGACAACACCGATGGAATTACTTCAACGAGTAGTGGAGAACACGAACCCAGTACAAACAAGCATGATATCAATAACATCAACGAGTCCTGAATTTAGTGTGAACTTCCCTTCTCCGATTCCAGTGCGTGAGATCGCGCTGGCAAAATTACGAGTATATCATAGCTGGCCTAATATCAGATCGGTTGCATTTGGCGGTCAGCAACCCAATAACGCACTGGTGTTCTCGTATAAGAATAAACCCGATGGTACTCCAGAGTGGGAAACTGTTTCGTTACCAACTGGGTCGTACCAAATTAAGCAAATCAATGCTGAAATTCAGCGTAGAATAAAATCAATCACTGGAAAAGAATCAAAAATAGCTATTAATCTTCATCAACCGACGCTCTCGTCGTCGATCGAAATAAGCACAGAGGGATACATTGTAGATATCTATAACAGCTCGTTAAGAACAGTGTTAGGATGGCCTGAAAAACCACCGGAAAATTCCACCGCCGACTTAACCACGGACGTACAATCATATCATGAAATCAATCCCAGTTATCGAGATAATTTATCTGATATAAGAAAAGGAAGAATCGCCGATAGATTTATATTTACCAACAAAGACACATTGCAATGGGATTTTATCATTAAAAGAACAACCGACTCATCTGTTACTATTTCATTTACGCTAACTGACGTCCGTGGTTATTTTAATGAAATTAAACAATTATATGAAACACAACTAGAACAACTACGGAAAACAAAATCGCAAAAACACGTTGAAATAATAAATCAACTTATATCTGATATGGAATATATCTATGAACTAATTATTCAAACAATAATTAATGACAACAGCGACAATAAACAACGATTCCTAACCGATTACAATATCACAGAGGACAATCTGCGTAATTTCAAGTTTCCCGGGTACAAAGCTGATGAACTAGCAAGAATTGTTAAAACCGATATCAAGGCGCTACAAAAACAAGATCCATCTGTCCTCTTCAGGTATAATAATGATCCAGATGGTGGCGGTAGGCATATTGCCCCTCATAATGTGAATATTTCAACGGTGATTGCGCTCAATTTAGTATGTGATGTTATCGAAGGAAGCTATCAAATTAATCTCGAACGATCAAATCAAGCTCAGCAAGGATATATTCTTTATTCGTTTGCACCAACAGCTCCTCCAGGATTCCTAATTATTGAGAACCCAATTAATCCTGTCTACATGCGATGCCATAATAATTCGTTAACGAGAATTAATTTCAAACTCACCGACCAGTCAAATAATCTGATTGATTTACAAGAAGAGGTGTTAGCGATTAGTTTGTTTGTGAAATCCTAAATTGCTTTGCAATTTCAAAGGATTTTCGTCCTAAAGACTCGATCAAATATTTGGTTGAACTCGTAAAAGAATTATTAACCACAAATGAAACATTTGCAGCAGCAGAGAGGGTGGATGACAACGACGTTGGCGTATATAAGGAAATCTTATTTTATCGAATAGACGCTATTTTTTTTACTATTTGGTGGAAGCCTCAGATTTCCAAATCGACGCTCGAAAAGTTGTGAGGTTCACCCTCTCTGCTGCTATATGATCTGACTCTACTCGATGTTGGATTCATATGTACTAATTATGTAGATATGCCATCTACGGTCGGACTATGTTTAAGATCTGAATTAACATTTAAGCATATTTGTATCAAGATGTTAGACACGTGTTGAGCGGGTATGTCAGTTATGTTAAGCATCGTGGATAAAAGCTATAAGTATTTTATGAGCTACTTTTGTGAGCTGGTGATCTCGTTAGGTTATACCATTGTGAATGTGTGCTCAGCTTAGTGCCAGCAGGTATATCATTATATGTGTTATATAATAAGTGTTTATTGAGTAGATAGTGAGTAGATAGTGAGCAAATCGCAAATGTATGAGTTGACAAAAATATGACAGTGGACGCATTAATCTTGGTATCGTAACAATGTCTGAGTTACTCCAGGTATTACGTCTCATTAATACAGTGGGAACAGTTACAGCTAAGTGATGCACAAGAGGTAGTAAAGCATACAACGATTACATGTGTCTTAGCAAAATAGGACTCCTAATAGTTAATGCACGTGTGAGCGACCTATAACAAGCTTTAACTAATTTATCAAATTTAAAAGGACATTGCTGTGAACTACGGACATGGAGGACGAGCTAACAATAGATGAGCGTTACAGTGGTGATGAAAAGTCCGACTTAGAATAAGACTTGATAGCAACCCAGACTGAGAAAAGTATATACCTGCAAATCGATTCTAAATTTGAAACTTTGGATAGAGATGATTTTAGAAAGATGTGTTTGGAATTGGATACGCAGAATTTAAAAGATATAAGACTATCACTACATGACTTGGCTAAATTGTAAAACAGTAATTATCCTGTGACTCGTATAGTTGAGAGGACAGTAAGATGTGATAGTGCGCCTCTAGAGGAGAGATTAGCTGAGGATATATTTATTCTATACCATTTCTTAGCAGGAAATAACAACTTATCCGAAGTGAAAAGCCTCGCGTCGAGACAGAATCCACGCACGGGTATCCATGATAGCAGTACATGTGCGAGCCGAGTATCTAAAAGAATAGGATATAACAAACAGTCACAGCGGCCAGAATCAGAACCAGAACAGGTGATGCAGAACTCCGAATGCAATACAGTATCATCTCTTTTAAATGATAAAGATGACAGTTCCATAACAATAGAGAATGTATACAAGATAATAGATCTAAAACATTGTATACAAAGCAGTATTCAACAAATGAAAGATGACATCAGAAATGAATTGAAAACTGAGCTTGACAAGATACGTAAAGAAATGCATACTAGAGACATTAACTCTACTAGACTACAATCGGAATCAGAAAGATTCAAAGAGGTAGAAAAGTTATCTAAAGACTATCTGGCCTTGCGAATGTCACTCAGGGAGAAAATAACCAGTTGGAAAGTATTAAAGGTCACCAACTGTTTTTACATCAACTGCTCGAAGATAGAGTATGTGATTAAGATAAAGAAAATGTAACCACAAAATGCGAGACACAAACTCAAATAACACTAGCTGATATAGTGCGTATGGGCAAACCTTCAACTGAAACACAAACAACAAATATGGTGAATGTGAGAACTGCTCGTAATCTTGATCGTACAAAACGGCGGAAGCATTTATCGGACCAAACGGAATATACGGAGAAGAACAAAGGCGGTCGCTTGAAATCCACTGATTCAAGGGAAGGAGTGGCTCTGACTCGGTCCACCATACCCAGCACCTCAACTGAGTAATTGACAGTAATTGAAGATAATGGAGAACGTGGTTATCACCATGATCAGAAATACTCAGCACGGGGAAAATTCCAGAAATATCGACAGGGAAAGAAGATAACCATTCAAAAAAATTCAGCCACCTCATCAAAAGACATAGATAAAGGAAACAGAACAATCGATGTCATCACAACTAACAGAAACTGCAGACCACAAAAAAAGCGAGGAACTCTTATGAACGTCAAGTTCTAATGTTCATGATACCGGTTGACAGAACGAGAGAGGAGATGAGAACTGGTATAAAAAAGCACGCAAGAAAAAAAGAATATAAGTAATTGACCCTCAGACCTTAAAGCATTGGCGTTTAAGAGGAGGAAAGGACACTTTGACTGCTTTAGTCACGATAGATGACTTAGACTATGAGAAGGTTTTAGAGAAAGGTTTTTGGCGAAATTGTGTATGGGCAAGAGAATGGTATGAGGATTAAGGTGATAAAGACGCCAAGGGATTCAGGTGAAACTATATAAAGGGGCAGTAAGTCGCATACATATGCATAAATTATGGTCAACTACTTTATAGTCATTGTAATACTTGTATTGCAAATCTGTTTTTAAGTCAACAAATGTCTAGTCATACATTTCTTCTGATGACATGGAACGTAAAAGGAGCCATGTCTGGTGCACCATACTTGTACTCTTTGCTAAATGAGGTAGATATTGCAGTGCTTACTGAGCACTGGCTTTTTCAGAGAAACTCAACTTCTTAGACAATTTACATCCAAAGTTTAAATCTTTCTCACGCTCTGACAATAGGCTAAAAGTGAATTATGAAGAAATGATAAGGCATACAGGGTTTGGGGGAATAGCAATCCTATATAGGACGTCACTCTGCGTTAATCCTTTGTTGAGCGTCGGCAGCGATAGAGTCTTAGGTATAGAGGTAATATGTAATGATAAATTTAAATCTGTTGTATTCGGAGCACTTTTGCCATCAACTAATTTTCCTATAGCAAGTTACTATGAAAGAATGGGGGAATTAAATGACCAGTTTGATATGTTCTGTAAAGACGGCATTCCCATACTCGCGGGAGACTTCAATGGCCAGTTAAATTCACTGCTTAGCTCCAAAACGAACTGTCTAACAATAAAACACTATAGGCGCTATTCTAGAAAAGTTTCTGACCGATAGGCACTTAATATCCGTTAATAGTCAATCTATTTGTGAAGGGTCTGACTTTACATTTTTCTTAATCGATGGTAAATCCAAATCGTTGATAGTTCATATAGTATTGCAAAAAAGCGAATTCGATTTAGTGGTTAAGGCCGAAATAATTGATGACCATCCCTTGAACATTTCAATCATCATCCTGTAAAAATAGAGTTGTTCATTTCTTTTGCATATAATATAATCATGGCTGACAAGCATATAATTCCCTCCATAAATTGGATGAAAGCATCGGCAGAACAAATACATAGGTATAAGGAAGCAACACGCAATGAATTTTAAGCGCAACTGAATAAGACAGAACTAGTGACAAATGTCGATATTGAAGTTATTATTCAAGACACGGTAAAGATTTTACATGACGCAGCTTCTAGGTTTCTGCCCATACAAAGGTTTTACCCGTACGCTAGCCCTTATTGGAAACCACTAAACTTTAAAAACTTTCATACAGAAATGAGGCTGAAACGTAAGGTATGGATCTCTAATGGTAGGCCAAGAGAATGGGAATTTCAGTCATACGCGAACTATAAGAAAGCGAAGAAACTGTTTGGAAACGAATTACTGAGAGCAAAAGAAATGTGTGATAGAGAACAGTTCAGTGAGCTTGAAAAGGCTGCAGAGTTCGATATTTCCACTTTCTATAAGTTTATACGGAATAAAATACATAAATGTGATTACATATACGAAATTGAATCTAACGGAAAAATTGTACGCGACCACGACTCTATAAGAGACTTATGGGCAAATCATTTTTCCAATTTGTCACTACCTGACAATACCTATCTGTACGATGAGAATCATTGCCAGATTGTCTTATCAGAGGTTAGAAAACAGAGTATAGAAACCCATTCCCACTTTGATGAAGATGTTGACAAAATTACCATTAGAGAAGACATCATTAGTGAAATTAGTTCTCTCAATAAAGATAAGGCATGTGGTCACGACGGTATTGTTGCCGATCATTTACTTTTGCGGACACTCAAAGCAGTGTACAGCTACTTGAAACTATCTTCAAAAAAGTGTACGAGGCCGAGGAGTACCCATGCCATTTTAAACAAGGTTTAGTACTACCAATATTGAAATGAGGGGGAAAAAGCAAATTAGGTATGAATAATTACCGTGATATAACTATAGTTCCAGTGCTTCAGAAAATCCTAGAGCAAATTATATGTAATAGACTACTTATATTTTCTAAGCACATTAATTTTCCAAATCCATTGCAATAAGGTTTTAGGAATAATTGTGGCAGTATCACTGCAGCGTTTTGTATCAAAGAATCTATATGCTACTATATGGATAAAGATACTCCTGTCTATGCAACATTTCTTGATAATGCTAAGGCATTCAATACAGCCTGGCACAATGGGTTATTTTACAAGCTGTACAAACTTGGCATAAAAGGGAAGACATGGCGCATCATGAAATACTCGTTTAAGGGAGTAACCAGTTCTGTTTTATTTTGCGGGCAAATTGTCCAAATATTTCAATATTAAGCAGGGTGTAGGACAGGGTCGTATCTTATCTGCTTGGTTCTTTCTCGTTGTAATAGACGATTTGATCACTGATTTAGCTCACACATTGCGTGGCCTAAAACGTTTCGATCTCCACCTGCCGAGTGTCTTATTAGCGGATGACACAACTGTAATGGCTAATTTGCATCATTCGATGCAGCATCTGCTCGATACAATCCCTAATTATGCGAAAAGGTGGAGATTGAAATATAACGCATATAAAAGTTTCAGCATCCTCTTTACAAACAAAAAAGAAATGATATCCCTTCTTTTCTATTCATCAAATCACCAATTCCAGTAGTCAAAAGTAAGAAATATGCCGGCATACTCTTATGTGTTTATGTGTGTATATATATGTATGTGTATGTGTGTAGATTTATACATATGTGTGTATATGTGTGTGTATGTGTATATATGTGTATGTTAGCATAAGCCCAAATGTCATGTAGAAAGAACTACATTCATAATTACACTGGTATACATTTCAAATATATATATATATATATATATATATATATATATATATATATATATATATATATACTCTTTTTTATGTTGTATTTCATGATTTTCCTGAATTTGATTCATCTGATGTAATCTCTGTTGAAGAGGAAATAAAGTCAGTCAGTCAGTCATACATACATACATACATACATACATACATACATACATACATACATACATACATACATACATACATACATACATACATACATACATACATACATACATACATACATACATACATACATGGGTCACATCGAGATCGGGTAAATATGTGTATAATTAGAGGTATGATAAACAAATTTTAAATTCCGGGTATGTACCTGTGTATTGAATCCATTACCAGGGTCTGCAAGTGTGTTGTTGATATCACACATATTTCGAAAAGGTGGGTTTTGTTTCAATTTGCCATTTACAACATTCTAGAAAGGTCGAAATGTATCCTAATCTTAAAAGTGACTTTGAAGTGTAGTACAACATGGGAAGTTGGAGCTCTTTCCATGTCGAGTTTGACTCTGTTATAATTTCCTCCATGTTATGTGTCGACAGAATTAATCAATATATATATATATATATATATATATATATATATATATATATATATATATATATATATATATATATATATATATATATATATATATATATATATATATATATATATATATGTATATATATATTCTTTCTGTGTTGCAAAACGCTGCTTGAAAGCGATAGAAATATGATCCTTTACAGAGAACGATTTATATTGGTTAGTTTTAACACTTTTTAATAATGTGTATGTTTGAGAGGAATGTGTGCCTTCCAACAAGTAGAACATATAATTTTCGTTATTTTGTTGCATGGAAGGAAGATTAGATGTTAATAAAATATAATATGTTTAATGGACAGTGCTTGCAATGGATAACGAAGATGATGGCGAGAACAACAGCAATAACAAGATGAATATAACCATCTAATTTATCCTGGTGAACCTGCCTAAACGTCTTCAGCATATTGAATGAAATACACCTTTTTCTGGTTATCGAAGATAGGCACATTTGCGAGTGTACGTTTATGAGTGTTTTCAGTGATGAAAATGTGATTTGGACGCCCCTTATTTGCTGTCTGATTTTATGCACTTTCTCTGCTCCTAACAAAGCCTTTGAATGAAACTACTGAACGACTTGAACGCCCTCTACCGACAACAACTAGAGATTCAACTCGTACCAAGAAAAACATCCATATTGTAATACTATAACATACGCCGCCGTCTGAATGTTTCTGTTCTAGGCAGTCATATGTATTGTATGTCTAACGGGCAAACTACACTTATGCGTTTCTGTGTTTGACAAGGTGGGAAAACTGTTTCGCTAAAAGTCGATTTGAGTTGGATTTTAATTTGACTTATTCCACGTAGGAGGTTTTGGTAGCATTTTTTATGACGGAGGATCTGATGAGCTTTTTCGGTCTTTACATCGCTTGTATGTTTTCACTTCTACACATTTTAGAACTGTTAACAGTTGGACGTTTGAAACGTAACACACAAGCTTGTTACGGAGACTAAGTATAGCATACTAGAGACGGAAGAGAATAGAACACGGTAAAGTCATATGTGTTTCCAACGAATATTTGATTATATTTTCTGACTATTACATGAATTGTTTGTTTCTCTAATGATTCATTTGCACATAATATTAAATAGTGTTGGACTACTACATTTGGAAAGTAAACCTTTTCAGAGATATAGAAGAAAATCCAATTGACGTCGACAAAGAAAGGAAAGTGTATTTTGTTGTGTTTTGCATTTTGTTTTGAAAAACGGCTATACAAAAAATATTGACATACATAATTAAATCAAAATAACAGCTACACTCATACTCGAGTTCGAAACATAGAGGTTCCGTCGAAAAGATAA
This sequence comes from Unio pictorum, assembly GCA_030141615.1. Classification (NCBI taxonomy): domain Eukaryota; kingdom Metazoa; phylum Mollusca; class Bivalvia; order Unionida; family Unionidae; genus Unio; species Unio pictorum. Next base: position 2,585,253 of record JARLTB010000114.1, read on the forward strand.
TACTTGTTATTTTATATTTTGAACAGTGTTTAAGCTACCAAATTTATGCGCATTCGTACGGTTGATAGAATAATAGCGTTTTCAAATGGATGCCGCGGAATATGAATGTGTTTTCGTTGATGCAGTTTTATTATTTTGCTCTGTTGTTTTGTTTATTCTTTGTTAAAATTGCCTTTATGCATCAGTACATTTGAAGAGAACAGCATATTATAATCAAATAATATAGGTATGCTCCATTTATTAAGTTAATAACTACTGATTCGCGAGAACAGTGTCCTGATTGAAAACCATTAACTATAAAATACATGATATTGGCTGTACTCAAAAAATTACATTGGCTGTTCTAAAAACATGACAGATGTTCAATTAATAAGGCACGCAAATATCAATCATCTTAGAAAAGAGAAGACAGAAAGATTTCTGCATATATCTACAAAATAAAATCCTTACGAAACATTTAAAGGAGGCATCAATATAAACAGTTTTCATTGTTTAAAAACGTATTATTCATTTTATTAGCCGCACCTTTCCAATACTATTGTAGTGACTATCCCGGATTTCAAATAGCATAGCTCAAGTGACTTGTTAGAGATCATTGTTGTAGAATATTCAGCTTCAATCATGTGACTGTATACATAATGAAGTGCATTTGTTACGTTCATGTCTTGCTTCCGTTGTGTATTATCGCACTATTAACAGTAACATAAGGCACTTGAAATAATTGCTTTCACTTTCCAACATTTAAATTTGTACACTGTAGTATCTGCATGTAGGTGTGCTGTTTAAGCCTGGTTTCCATTATCATTGTCTGGACATCCTACGTTGATGTTCAGCCGTGATCGCTAGGAACATAATATTCGAGTAGAAAAACCAGTTATGCGTGCAAGGATGACCCAGCAATAATGTAGTGTCGACCAAATGCAAAATACAATTAACTGTCATCAATGAAAATTTTAACAAAGGATTCGCGCAAGTTTGACTTCAACTGCATGAACATGTATTGTCATTTTCGTGTGCAAGTCCTAGCAGACAACTATTCATGGTTTGGAGAGTTTTCATGAAAGTTATTGTTGGAGCTAATACCACATTAATGTTACACAGAAAGAACGTATTACTGGTTATGTCAATCTTTTAATGTTATGGTTTATTTTAAAAGGCCTTTCATATATTTAAAAGTGTTATTGGTTCTCAACTCTGTAAGCACACCAACGTTATCGTTTCATGCGCTGAACTAGGTGGTTGGTTATCAACCTGCATTGGATAAATATTTATCATTGTTTATTGTTTGTTGGGGTATTTTTTTTTTTTTTGGGGGGGGAGGTTGTTAAACTAGCGGTAGCTTGTTTCAGAGCACATACGTACGATTGATTCAGCGGTAACATTTTTCGAGCATTGTAACAGTTATAACTTTGAACTTATCGCAAAGGTCTTATCAGAATCTTTAGAAAGTCTATATCGTGTCCATAATTCAATCATGTGTAACCCATCTAGCCCTCTGTAACTTAGTAACTGTAATATACATTTCTTAAAGTTGACACCGGTGAACTCTTACAAACCTTTCCTAGTGGGTCCCTTTTCGCTCCATATTACTTGTTTAATGTTTCAGCCCATAATATTTTTTCTAATGTAATTTCGTGATTCCTCTGTATAATGTCTATTCTATGTAGTGAATATATTTCCTAAGTCCTTAGAATGTTAGGACGCTTCTAGTTACAACATTTTCGAAAATAAAATGTTGGAACAAGTTTATAACTAGTTCTCAAGTGAACGTGATTCCTACATAATGTTGGCGGAGAGACACATCTTGCTAGGATTCCATCTGTGTCATGGAATGAATAACCAATTGTATAATGAAAGTATCGTGGAAATCAGACCAGTCTTCAAACCAACACAATATGATTTGCAGTAAAAAGACTGATTAGTCTTAACATTTCTGTCTCATCAATAAACTAAAGTCCATAGCACACATTTGCATTTCGTTCCAACAATATAATGAGGAGATTGAATGTTCAAATATATGTCCGAATCGCAACTCTTTAACATTTCTTTTCAGTTACATATACTTCAAAAGCAGTATTGATGCATAGTATTAATGTATACACAAACACATACGGAAACCCACAAGGGGGAGTGAGATATGTTATTTATATAGTGTGGCAAACTGATCAAACGTAGAGCTTGAAGTTTTAGTACATATAGGTTAGAGAGAAAGGAACTTGTTTTATATGGTGAACCACGTTTTCAGCTCTAAACGTGTGATATATTTTTCTATTATCAGACACCAGAGAGCAAATGTTTTATATCAGCGTAGACAAGTTGCTTGTGATACCAAATAAATGTTCAAACTGGGTGGTTGGTTGTTAACTTCTATTGTATAAATAGTTATCAAGTTTTGTTTTGGTTTGTTTTTAATTTTTGTATTTCGTTTCAACTACCGGTAACGTGATTCAGTGCACCAAAATATGATTGGATGCAGCCTTGACATTTTGTAAATATTGTGACAGGTATAACTTTAAGTAGAAACCATTTCCACTACCTTATCTCATTAAACAATATATCTGAGAGTCGGTATGTATTTGAAAAATCATTGGCATTGTGGAACAAAACAAACCCATCGTCCATGAGCCATTTGCCACATTATATGCATACTGATAGTTACTGTACAGCACTATACAGCTAAAAAAAATGCTTTGCTTTACAAACATATAAACATCAAGTGAAGATACATTGTGGCTGCCCTTTACTTATAAATCACATGTCAAAGAAATCCCAGAAATTAAAGTATTTACAATTATTAACGCTGACTCGTATACTGCTATCTCCCTGTTACTTACCCCTCCTAAGCGTGCGCGCAACAAACCCGTACGGAGCCTCTTGTTCTATAGAGAATATCATACATGCATTTCTGCTCTAGATACCAAAATGTTTGTGCCATAATTACATTTATTACCGTAATTATATTTTTATAATGTAGATTATTTTCATATTTACACTTAAATTAGCTAGCGTGCATTTATGTGCATGGTACGATAGAGTTTAATGATTACTGATTAGCTGAAGCTTAAATACTTAACTGAGAGATTACTAAAATGGAGGTTCGTTTACAAAATATAGGCACAACCAGTGTCCATACTAATAGATATGGCTGCATTTACTAGTGGATTAAAATCTTCCAAATATACATGAAGAACGGTAATACATATTTTGCATTCATTATCCGACCAGTCAAGTTAGAAACAATGTTTGCTTTACTTCACGATAGCACTTATTATATGAGCCATGTAGCATCATTAGGTATGAGATCTCATCTTCGGCAATCGACTTTAAAATGTCAAACTTAGAAACTAGCCTGCATATAAGCCGACCACCCCCGTCTTCCAAGCTTTATATATTTTATAAATAATTCCGTTTATACGCGAGTATATACGGCGGTTGCTAACGTTCTCATCTCTAAAATCATTTAGTTGCCAAACGTTATGGAGCAAAACATATTCTCTAGATTTGGTTGGGACAGGAGGGCATATATTGTTAAGCTTATCGATAAATTTCCCCACTCAAAATATAATTAACATTTTGGCTAAAGCTTAACTATAGTAAAAAGCAGTACAATCATTGTAGGTTAAACTGATACGGCGTATCGGTACATTAACGTTGAATTCACACTGGTTTACAATATGTTATCGCAAACCATAAGCTTTAAATTGGTATCTGCATCAGCTTTCACCGCGAATGTGTCCTGCATCTGACGAAGCCTCTGGTGTACAGCTCTGCGTTTGTCGTTGATTATATTGTTACTAGAAGTTAACTTGAGGTTGTTGAGGTTGGTTTGAAGGAGGCGGCTCTTCTGATGAAGCAACTGCTTGATCTTGTCGCAGTTCGCATCAAACCAGTCGTGATGCTTTCTTGTTGTTCGTCCTAGGATATCTGAAACTCTGCTATAGACCAGCTCACTGAATACCGCCCACTCGGTCTCCACATTCTGATTTTCGAGTGAGGTTGACTTCAGACGCTATTCCAGAGCATCCATGAGAGACAGTTTGGTACGGGAGCAGTTCAACTTGGTGGTGTTCTGTTTGTTTCACTGGGAAGTCTTTTGGGATCAATGCGCTTGTAAAGCTTGGTGATGGTGAGATGCAGGTCTATCCAGTAATCAGCGCCGCACATGTACTTGTTCAGGCGCACATCCTGCTTATCCCTCCTTCTGACACTGACATGTCTTTGCCATGTCTTTGAGCCTGGTTGCATCCATGACGTCCGGTTACGGATAGGTAGGTGGACGACTGTATTGGTGATAAGCAATGCATGCTCTTCGCAAGTCTGGAGCAAACTGAGACCGTTGCCTTTAAAGTGATGCATTCCGTGCTTTTCAATCAGTCCATCCCAATATAGATATTATGTGTGTGTGTGTGTGTGTGTGTTCGTGTGTATGTGTGTGTGTGTGTTTGTGCCTGTGAGCATGTTTATATGTGTGTGTATTTGTGCTGTGTTTTTGTCACCATAATTTAAATTCCACATGCGTGGTGGTGATTATGAAAATAACTATTCATTCAGTTCATACAATTACAAGACCTTTCGACGACCCTTTAAAATATGTCCGGAAATGGTACCAAAGTTGGAGAACGTGAACACCTAGTTACAATTGTTATTGTTCTCAGTGTCTGTAGTGTCTGCCATTTAACAGTGGTCTCTATGAAATGTAGAAGCGTGAATGTACTCTCATCGTCGACATCGACAACGTTTGTGCATAGGTCTTCTAAACGAAACATATGCAGATTGTTAATGTACTGAACCAGATGCATTAACGTCGGAATTCATATTATTATGTACAACGACATCGGTATGATATAAACGTGAAAATCTGCGACAAGAAATGGTTCTAAAAGGCGAGCATGTCCACGTGGTATTTCGAACTCGATAATATTAATCATTATAAATACAAATAACACGTGGGTGAAACGTGACTTAGGTAAACAGTATTTACTGTATGAAGTTCACAATACAACTGATGGTAGATATCAACCAATATATCACCGGTAATGTATTAGTGTGGAACTACCAAATTAATGATAAGAACTATCGAATCTGCAACCCTTTGAGCTAGACCCTGAGGTTTACCCATGTAGCTAATGTAAAAGAAAATGTGAATAATTTACTCTTATAAATGGCGATAAACAATTATTTACATTGAACAAAGTATCCACTCTAAATTTAAAGGAAATAATGCTAACATTTAGCTAAAGAAACAATGACATAATATAGACCCGTCATATAATACCGAAACAAACAACATATAACAGTCAGTGTCAGTGCGACATGCATTATAGATCAATCGACTGGTAAAGGTACTAGATTCACGTTAGTCAAAGACATTTGCGTTTGCAAGAGAGCAATTGTCATGGTAAAAAATTACATATCAATAACATATCAAACTAGAATTGCAGTAAACAGTGACTTTAGTTCCTACCACGCTTTACTTTTGTATTTAGTCTACAGTAATAATCATATATATATATCTATATATATATATATATATATATATATATATATATATATATATATATATATATATATATATATATATATATATATATATATATATATAACACCTACTGAAAAAGATAGATTCAATCTGAATATTCATCAAATTATATAAAAGTGTATTCTTAACATATAATTGTTTTTGTTATAGAGGCTCAGAAAATCACGTAGCAACTTAACTCATTGAGATCAAGATAATTTTCGATACTATTGTTAGAGTTTAATTTAGTTATAGAACGTCTCGCCTTAATTAGTAGTGCATAAAAAGCGACTGTCACATGACAATATGCATACAGATTATCATGCATGTTTGCTTTAATAGTTGAATATTCAATGTTCTGTAGATTCTTGGTAAAACAGGGTAAACCATGTGAGCGCCTCTTCGTTAGATTTCGCGCAAACGTTCAAAAATAGTGAAACGTTTTGGGAGGAAACTAATCACGCACCAGGTCAATATAACCAGGTTTGTGTATGTGCGTTTGTGGTGTGTTTTAGTAACCATAATTTACATTGCACATGCGCGGTGGAGATTATGAAAATTATTATTCATTCAGTCCATAAAAATAGAAGACATTTCGACGACCCTTTAAGATTCGTCCGGGAATTGTCCCAAAGTTGGAGAAAGTGGAAACCTTCAGAGTTTCGATTGTTATTGTTCTCAATGTCTGCAGTGGAATATGTGTTAAAAATCGCAAATCTGCCATTTAGCAGTGGTCTCTATATAATATAGCAACGCGAATGCACTCTCATCGATGACATCGACAATGTTTGTGCATCGGTCTTCTAAACGAAATGTATGCAGATTTTTAATGGACTTGACCAGTTGCGTGAACGTCGGAATTCATATCATTCTGTAACGACATCGGTATAAGATAAACGTGAAAAACTGCGACACGAAGTGTTTCTAAAAGGCGAGCATGTCCACCTTGTATTCCGAACTCAATAATATTAATCATCAAAAGTACAAATAACATGTGTGTGAAACTTGATTTAGTTAAACTGTATTTACTGTATGAAATGCACAATAACACTGATTGTAGATCTCAACCAATGTATCACCGTTAATGTATTAGTGTAAAACTACTACCAAATTAATGATAAGAACTATCCCAAAGTGAAAAAAGCAAACATTCATTTGGGCGGACTTATGTTTGTATGTTATTGCTGAGCTACATTTGTGGACAAGATACTCAGTATCATTGCGCGAGAATATAACTATTTCCTGCCTTACTTTTCCGTTCAGAAAGCAAATGACGAAATGATATCTGTTACAATGAGTCTGAATACATTTATCACAGATGTATCATGGTTATGAATATTGGTGTGTATCAGGGGATAAGAAAGAAAACAAACTGCGTAGAGTCATGTCAGAAAGTTGTTACCACTTATGCATATTGTACTTTAGACATTTTAAACATAAATCTTTACATATATCATCTTTCCACATTACTTTAAGTTCTAAATATAATGTTTACAACACCTGCGTTCTGAGTATTCCATACTTGGTTTATACTCAGATTAGACGCGAAGTCGCCACTGGAATGGGTCCCACCTTGGTCGGATAAATATATGTATAAGTATGGATTTGAGAAAGGAATAACACATTCCGGTTCTATAACTGTGTGGAATCCATTAACATAATTTGCGGAATGCATTACCACAGTTTGCGGATGTGTTGCTGTCATTAGATAAATTCGAGAAAAATTATTT
>JARLTB010000114.1:2597500-2605000 GCA_030141615.1 Unio pictorum
ACGGGAGGGTTACTGCAAGGTATTAATCACTTGATTGGACTAAAACTCGCAACAATGATCAATTAGTACGCAGTATAAATTTGGTGTATCATTATTTGATGTATGACAGAAAATATTCTACTTTCTTGAAATTGTCTTTTAATTCACACCTACCTACACCTATATACAAAGACTCGCCATCTGCAGGTGTTTCTAATTGCAATGTTTTCCTTGAAATGAGCAGCAACTACACTGGAATTAATGTAAAACTACCGGACAAATACAGTAAAGAAGAGTTGATTGCGTATATATATATATATATATATATATATATATATATATATATATATATATATATATATATATATATATATATATATGACGAAGCCATACTATGTACTCGAAAAGCTTATGCAAATAGCGGACTTGGATAAAAATAATCGGCCAGTGATGACCAAAATTAATGATATTCCTTTGAATCAAACTCCGAGCAGTTGGGTGCGTCCATGTGTAATCGATGCTACTAGAATACGATGTTTTGTATTTAGTGTATTGGTACAAGGTAACATGTTACTTGCTCCAGCGTACATTTATTTTCATGTGACCATTTTAAGTGTTAAATCATTTACCACTCACACATGATATTGGATACACGTTTCCTTCTTTAAATTTCCAATATGGCATGCATTCATGGAGATGGTACTGTATCGCATATCTACAAATGTAGTCTAAATCGCGTCAATAAAAGTAAGGATGGCTGTTTTGTACGATGAGCGAACTAGACTATCTCAGTCTCTAAACAATATTTAAATAGTTTCCTTTAAAAGTGTGTACAATGATGAAACAAAACGTTTCTTTTAATATCCAAATTGATATGAAAGCCATGTACTATGATGCTATATACTGGGTTTGAAACTCGTTGGTAACAACAACTAGAAACATCAATAGTAGTATAACGATTCATTATTAGTACACATCTTAGTATTGACTCTAGTTGGCAAAGCTTGTTCTCTGGACAAAAGGAACAAACATTAGTCCCAATTTATATAATAAAGGCTGAATGGAACTATGGACTTTTGAAATAAAGTTGTATGCTCTTCTGTATACAAGCAAACAATAAAAACATATTTGACCTGCAAATAATTGAATTTAAATATTATAATCACCATGAAATGGTAAACATTTAGTTTACATCATCAATTTTAGCAGACGCAGGTAGATAAGAATCTATAATTCTTTCGCAATTATGCGTATCTACTTAAGAGCATTACCTGAAAAAGATTTGCATTAATGCAAATATGTTTCTTATTTTGTACCTGTTAGTATATGTTGCATTATGCAAGCATAGAACGCATGATATTATAGTTAAATCTTCCTCTGATATTTGAATGATCAAACATTGTTAATACGCCCGGACTCTCACCATCATTTTGTTTTTAAGTAATACGAACATGTTGTCATACAATAAGGAATTGATAAGAACGACTTGTTGCATAATTCAAGATAAAATCTATTTTCCTAAACTACAAAGTGAACACTGCAAGACAGCTAACATTATTATATATTAAGACTCATAATATCATAATAATGTATCACACATCTAGATCTATTATATCTCAGTTGTGTTAAACTTGTGTTCAGGATGATGCCAACTTTATAATATAATGATTCAGCAATATTCATCAATGTAATAATGTGTCCATAGTGTTGATGTTACAGTGATATAATCCATAATATCTTTATATGAATGCAAAGTCGTACATTGAAAGAGCACTTTTTACTTCCAATTATTAATTGAAATAAATAAATCATCTCAAGAAATAATGCAATACGATCTGCTTGAGGCCTCTATTTCAGATGTTTAAGATAGGAACACATAATTATGACACACACTACATCATATAAGAAATTAAAATACCATTTCATACAAATTAAGAAACAGTTTCAGAACCAGAATGAGGATCATACCTTTATTTCCATCACAATTAAATGACCATTGGTATACATTATTTTGCTCTCTACTTTTCTCAGATGTGTTGATGAGAGTTTTAAATATACATTCCCATACTTTCTTTATCCTGGGATTGTGCCTCGACATTCATTGAGATGTCTCAATTTTGATTTGCAAAATCTGTTTAAAATTAACGTACACTGAACCAGGCAATAGTTCTAAACGGAATGACGTTATATTCTTGTTTCATAACATCCACATGCGCCAATCACTGGACACAATGCCATTGGTAACCTTCATTTTATGAGGCAATAACAACACTGCCAAAACTGATTAAGAGACCTGGTAAACCTCCTTAAAGTGAGACTTTAGAAGAACCATTCTTTGGCATTTTTTATAAGTATAAATATCTTCCATTGGCTGACGACAACGTAGTACACTTGACGTACATGACTACTGCTATAATGAAACCTGGATGTAGTAGAATATAGTGCCTTAGGGTCTCACGATACTATTAATATGACGAATTCTAAGTAATCTAAAAATGAAACACGATAACAAGGAGAATAAATGTACTTATGTGGTCAGGACTGTTTCCTTATGAATTTAAAATTTGGTAAAAAGATATTAAGGGTGTTAAGATGTTTGTGTTTTAAGTGCTGTCGGTGCAAACATGAATGATTTCCCATGCATCAGCTATTCCGTGTGTACGTATATTCAGTACACAGAGCTTGGTCCTAGACTGCGCCGGAAACTATATATGGTCGACGTACGTGAACTGCAGTAGTATTATACGAATCGGACTGTCCGCATTTTGCGTTTCTCGGAAGCTAGAATTTGTCAGTGCCCGTGAATGGCTACAAATATACAGATCCCTATGGCACCATCGCCACATTTGAAAATGACTGGGAACTGAATGTCATGCAAAGATTACAAGATGAATCATAAAAGAGTGTGACATTCAAAATGTTGCCAAAATGTTGCCAATAAATAATGACTGATTGCTCATTCTCAAATACACCAATAAGTTCTTCCTGGATATGGGTGATAGCATCGCTTGCATGCTAAAATTCACATCAAAGAAGTAATCTTAGAACCAACCTTTCTCAGAAAAATCAACAAAATCAGCAAAGATGTTTCTGTCAAACTGGCAAGGCCATCGTATTAAATTGTTTTCGAGAGGTCGCCACCAAAATCCATTTATGTGACGAACTATAATCACCGATAAAGACGTGTTCTAGAGAACTATTAGATGTATATATTTCTTGATTATTAATTATATAGCTTCAAAAACCTTTACTCGTGACCGAATTGACTATTAGAACCAGTTCCAAAGAGGACAAATTATTCGGTTTGGTCACACACTGACCTACCACGAACAAGTCTGTCACGAATATGTCCGATGCTAATGTGTCTAATGAAAAGTTGAACAGAGTCAAAAAATGTATGCCATGCATACAATAATTGACCATATACAGTAAGTCCACAGTATAATTGATTGACCGACGCCACGCTTGCATCATGATCACCAGGTCATTATCCAACAAGACATACATATTAGCAAACAATTAAATTATATCTAGCGGTTCCGACAGACTTCACGAGCATACATAAAACAGTTTGAACTATGAAGTAGACCGATGACAAATCGTGTCGACATGTCAGGACAGCCCGAGCCATTGAACAATTACAAGCGAGATCCCATTAAAATTTCAAAATGACAATAGCTTATCATATCATAAATCATCAACACGCAAGTCAAAGATAAAACGGACTGTAATTTGAAGGACGAAGGATAAAGCACATTGAATCATATATTGCCTTTCACCCCACAACGGGGAAAAACATTAACAAGAAATGTAAAAAAGCAATTCAACAATTATTAATGTATATCCGCACTAAATATCCAATTTATTATATCATTATACAATTTCCCTGAAAGAACAGTGTTTCTTTTAAGAAGTGCATCTGCTCAAAATGTATATGAGGCATATTTCAGTCCCCCACAAAACAAACCAGTGTAGATATAATTTAATTTTTCACATGTATGTTACGGTATGGAATCCGCTCAGTTATGTCTCCCGAAACACTCTCCAAAATGTGCACACCTGTTTGAGATTTCTTCTAAGATACCCAAGGAAAATTTCTGTATTGTTACCTTCAACATCAAACATTAGGACGAATTAGGCAAAACCGTGTGTCCTACGTTAAACAATGGATACTATACAAATATATTTTTCAATAAAAAATATTTACCATTCCCTCAGCCATTATTGTAAAAACAGTTCCAAAACAAAATATAATTGATTTGGTTACAAATGAACAACTTTAGTTTCGTATTAGAGAAAAGTCATGAGAAAGATTTAACTGTTTAATAAGAACAGTATTTGCTCAAAGTTTCTGTGAGGGAACTTGCAGGCATACACACAGCAGACTAGTGTATATTGACAAATATTGCTATTTATATCGTTATCAACGTTACCCTCTCATACGGAAGTAAATCCGCGTGGAAAAGTAAGTAGGTGCATTATTCAACCACATCACATAATTTGGACCACCATATACTATCGCGTAAAGTACAAAGGGACCGTTGAATGTCTGCACCCTATAAAGTAAATTTTAGGATTATCACGCATTGGTACCGACCTGATATTAGCAATGAGAGACAATACTCTGAATATTAGCAAAAACCCAATTTAACTGAACGTAGTGATCTAGAGTATGATCTTAACAAAAGCCATGTAAGAGAGACACGTATATTTAATTTCTCTTCATATATATATATATATATATATATATATATATATATATATATATATATATATATATATATATATATATGTGTGTGTGTGTGTGTGTGTGTGTGTGTGTGTGTGTCTGTGTGTGTGTGTGTGTGTGTGCGTGGCCGCGTCACGGCTAGGAATAAGATAATGTGGTTGGAATAACGCTCTTAAAAAGGTTACAAAGTGTTTATAAGACTTTGTATCAATTTGGTGTCTGCCTATGAGATGTATATCAAATAATGTTCTACTTTCTTGAAAGTTTCATTGTTCACTGGTTTTGTTGTTCCTCGCTAAATGAACAGCCATTTAAATGGATTAGGGTGGAACTGCATTACAAATAAGCTCAGGAAGAGTTGATGGAGTGTACATATGACTGAATAAGCTGTATATTCGAAACTTTATCAAACTGTAAGATTTGGTTGTAAAGTTCCGCCCAAAGTGACCATAGGTGCATATTCCTAGTTTTAATGAAAATATGAGCGGTTAGATGCTACCACTTAAATTGATAACACTAGAATTCGACCTTGTATATTAGTATCTTAATTATAGACAAATAATATGCTTTTCTCTTGCGTTACCCAAAAACAATTTGTTTGCTTTTTTCCCCAAAAAGCACGCATGTTGATTAGTGTTAATTTATATATTTGAGTTCTCGGCAGCCACGACTCGCTCAAAATTGCAATGAGTCTTTATTTGGCTATATGTTATTTGGGCTCTCTAATTATGATGTATAGTCACAAATTAACAACGCAATATTTTACTCATGACGAATAAAACATGTATTTTAACGCGTCTCACCTATTATGTTTATGACTTAAAATCAAACATGGTAGGATTCTTGTTCATTGGACGTTTTGCATAGTGAAATATTTACAACTCGCACATGATATCGCTTTAATGTGTTCTTATTAAAACATTCAATATGGTACACAAATTTGAGTTTATTCTGTACGCCATGTCAACAATAATAAGGATGACGATTTTATAACATAAATATAATAGAGTACCTTAGTTATTGACAAAGCAAAATGGGATTTTTCAAGTATTTACCATGATCAATGTAACGATTCCATTTAATATCCACATTGAAAATCGACGTTTTTCTGTATATATGTTACTTTTAAATTGTACTATTATGCAATAATTTTGTTTTGAAACTCGCTTTCAAAGTTTGCAATCTGGACGAAAGTGACAAAACGTATTAACATTATAAAATGAAAGGGAATGGAATGATAATAGGCTATCTTAATGCAGTTATATGCTATAATGCAGATATCTCAAACACGCTGGCCGTGACCAATATGCGGCCCGCCAAGCCGTATTATGTGGCCAACAAACTGTTTGATGTCAGAAGGTGAGAGATAACAGAGGTAGTGTGGCCTTTGGGCCATTCAAAATGCCCTCATTTGTCCCTATGGGCAGTTTGCGCATGAAACGTTTGCATGTTTGCAAACAAATTCTATAATCACTTGGAATATCATGATAAATTGCATGAAATTATGTGTTGTTCCTAACAGTGCATCCATATTCAATATTCTTGAAAAGTACACTTAACAATGAATAGGTATACTGTTTCGACATTTCCCTATTTATATGTTATTCAGTATTCACAGACTTGATATTCAATAAAGACCATGCACCTAATACTCCGAGGCGAGAATACGCATCAACTAATAACGGTTATTACTTTTAAAGATAAGTTTAGACATACCTAACATTTATGTGGTATACGAAAAAGAGTCCTTTAATTTGATAATTTCATTTATCTGGACTAGGGTATGATTAAAACTTCGGTCACATTGCTTGGGCTATTTAAATAGTTGTGTCATTATTTAATCATTATTATATGTCACGAAAGGAAAGATGCAAACGAGATGGATTGATAATCTCATGCCAGCGGCAAGAAATGATCCTTGATGTAGATCATAGTTTTCAATAATTTAGCAACATTACGTATCGCTAAACAAAAACACCTTTTGCTTTTATGTTGAAACTTTTCAAGCAATTTTAATGTATGACCTGAAATTATGAATTCGTTCAACCTAGATATTAAACCTCCGTGCAAAATACTTGTCGTTAATAATAAATATAGAACAACAATAGCCGCGATAGCTTCAGTGACTTAATACACTATGACATTAATAAATATAAACAACATTGGAGTAACCGGTTATTTGGATACTCAAGACAGTATTGGTTCTAAATCGAATTCATTCATATCAGACATGGAATAATGCCACCAAAAACAAAGAATAAAAGACAAAACACAGCCTGAAACCTTGCGCAATATACATATAAATTAAAAACGATTCTTTAGTAATGATCTATATGAGTGTACTAAAACATTCGGCAAAGAGGAGACAATTATGAGGGAAACTATTTGAAACAAGATGGAAGATGGAATTACCTTTGCTAACCTTACCATGATATATAAATCACTACATCTAACCTTTTCCAAATTGTAAGCAAGTAATATTGTTCATCTAATTATCATTGTTCTTTTAAGAAAACGGCAGCGACTGATGTAGCGCACAGATTGGACAGGCCTTTATTCGAGGGACATCAAAATGGGACTAAACGGACGAAGCTATGAGCTAAAGTGTGATTATACCATAATCGCCATGTTGTAACCCTGTCATGGCCCAGATTAAATAGAACATGTTTCATTATAAGCTATATATCTCTGTGTGCCTGTCTGTTAGTGTACATGTTAAGTTAATACATTATTAATGCGGTTTACCAGAATTCAATTATTTCGGTTATATTATATATTACCAGCAAGAAGAA
>JARLTB010000114.1:2610000-2642500 GCA_030141615.1 Unio pictorum
GTCCGAGTAGCTGAAACTTGTTCTACACTGTTATAGAATATTATCTGTCTGATGTAAAATGTTCCGAGTGGCTGAAACTTGTTATACGCTGTTATAGACTATAATCTTTTGCTGCGAAATAGTCCGAGTAGCTAAAACTTGCGCTGCACTGCTATAGACTATAATTTGTTTTCTGTGACTAGTTTCGTTTGACTACATTACAATACAATTGGTATGGTGCTTTATATTAACATCTTCAAATGGTCTGTGCTTAACAGGTAACTGATAATGATGTATTGATTTAATTGTAACTATTTATAAACAATTTTGCACACCTGATATAAACTTTGTTATAGGATTCATGCACGTGGTACGTGACAATGAATATACATTTATTTTTTAGTTGACACGTACCTCTCTTTTTAAGTTGTCGTGCATAATTATGGGCGAATAATCATATATTGCGTGCAGGAGGAGTAGCGATACATTTTTGATTTAATATGGCCTTATTCGATATCTTGAATATTCCATGGTGATAAATTCTTCTACTGAGAAGGAATAGCATATCGTGATTTTCAAAAATAGCTCTTACAGTTTACTAGTATAAAATAGTCAACTGAGAGATGGACGGACAAATGTTAACATATCAACCAATATTGTCTTCCGGCGTAAGAAAAGGCGGTTAATGTATATTATCCGTAGAATAGTCTTACAAAATTAACTTTACTCACTCTGACAATATATATGATCAGGTGTATTTATACCAACAGAGCGTAAACATAATGCAATAAGGTAACCATTGGTTAATAAACTATACAAATACGAGGAAGCTGAAAACAAAGTCAAACCTAATTGGCAGCTTTTGAGATTTAAATGTGTAGGATATGCAGCATCAAAATGTGCAAGGTATAGGTCTCAATGACGTGAAAGCCATAGCAACACGCCAATCGTTTCTTCAAGAATAGAGAGAAAATTGTATAAAATAATTCAGATAATTCTCTTGTTTTGTTTGTCTCATATCTGCCATAAAAACATTTTCGTGTTTTTTATCAATATATAAACAATACAGCTGTATTGTGAGCTTAGAAATGTACAGTTTGAAGCAAACATAATACACTTGAATTATACGCGAATCAAAAGCATTTTGATAACAGAATGTTATCTGAAAAATGTTATTCATATTTCATCTTCAATAAGAAAAACCGTCATGATAATTAAACTGTAACTTTATATTTAATATAATACAATGGCTAAAATTCGTTCAATCCATATTTTAATGAATATATACTTATATTTTAATAATCAAATAAGAACCATACGAAATGAATACCTTCAACTTTAATGAATGAGACTATATATTAATACTTACATATGCTTGTATCTGCTTTTCTTCCTGAAAGAATATAACAAACGTGACATTAAAAACGGGGACTCAAGCGTCACTTATCAGGGTCTCAAACAGGGAAAACAAACAAACGATCAAATTACAATCAAAACGTATGCACCTACCGCAGGAGTCTGACGTTTTATCAATAAAGTACGGCGAAATCTCTGACAACACGAATTAGCCTTATCGGTAATATAAATAAACACAAGGAATGCAAGCGTAACCACAACCCTTCGCTCGATTCGACTTTTTCTCACGAGTCTTTTACCGCTTTAGAATCGCAAGAAGACTGAAAACGTACACATATACATTCCAAAGACAGGGATGTACCAACGCATAACTCTTAAATGACCATGTTTTGATACCAATCGGCGATATAACCTTTATTTTCACCATTACGGTCACAATCCCTTTCTAGCAAAATCGATCTGACGGAAGTATCTCATTCTACCAGTTTCTACCCTGCAGTAAATATGCTGATTAACATGATGAAAGTAATTTCACAAGATAAAATGTTTATCTTGCTTTTTATTTCAGATTTGTATGATTTTAAAATTTTATTTAAATTTACAGAACTGAAATACTTTGTCAAAATTCTGATAGTAGAAATAACGGTAGATGACGTCGTCACACTTCAACTATTTAAGACTGTTGCTGGATAGATTCTTCGCCGAGTTCTGTACAATTATTAGACACTAACGCATACTTACTGCAGGGTAGAAACATCATAGTATAGGATACAGCATACGTGACCACCTTTCATTGAGATTCAAACTTGAATTTATTAGAGCATTTCATTACTAGGACTTTAATAATTTAATTTGTCGATTCTTCTTAGAATATTTTAAGATTTGATTTTTAAAACCGTAAGTTATTTGTTTTATTTGTACATTGTTATGCAGGGAAATAAATTATTAGTTACATTTTACAAAGCTTGTTGTTTTCACTTTTTTAGAACCTAAACTCATATCACTATATAGGTTAGCCCATCCCATACAAATTCCTCATCGATACTAACCTAATAGTAAACTCGGGGAGTCAGTGACATTCATTGTTGCATTATAATCTTTTCTAACCACTATGAATTTCAACATTGCTAGTTGTATCTGCTCGGTATGTGTATCGATATTGACTTAAACCGCGGAAATAAAAACAGCAACGATCGAAGCAGTGCCGGTTTGATAGGCAAGAAAACCCCGGGGACATGGGTCATGGTCAAAACATTGACAACAATACAGAATCCCCTCAACGTGAGTTGTAATTTAGCCTTCAAAGTAGCATGGACGGAGTAGTGACAACGAACTATTTCTACGGACCGAAACATTCTGAATACCTCCAAGATATAATCAGGGGTACATTAAGCAAACTTTTAGATATTATGATGTGTTTTTGTGGAATTGGGTGTTGGGTAGAATGTATATTTAACTATATTGTTCATTTGGACTGTTAAATATAATAGTTATCACCTATGCAACTTAATATATACAATTCGACAATAATAGAGAAAGTATGGTCACAAATTTAATTTATTCATGCTGTATTTTTAAACTTGTTCGAAGCTGTTGATACATGTGCTAAACCTTGATTTTTTTAATAAATCGTTTTTGTTCTAAATTATAAGATGTAGCACACAACGTTAGCTAACATATATTTTGGGACGAAACAAAACTAACTGCATTGCTTTCCGATGCTTATAATGTTAGGGTGATATCAGTCAGACATTTCAAGGTGCGTAGAGCTGAATGGCAATTATATATTACATTAATCACATCTTGAAAAACAAACCGTATAATTCATTATTCCGCACACGTGTCCGTTCGTATGTATTTACTGAATGACATATGCTACATTTTTTCTTACCATAGCAATAAATAAGGGATGTAAACAAAATATAAACTTGACAAGGGTTTGAAAACAATCCTTCCGTTGTAGATTATAAAAGATAATGTAAGTTTTGGCGAATAATTCTTTTTTCATAAATATATGCGTCTTATAAGTCATATAATAACATGATGAAATGTATGAATTTTCACTTATTTACTAAAAGGAGATCTAATGTTACTTAATATTTGTTTCTTCTCTTTTTTCACTCATTCTTCCTGAAAGAACAATACATCTGATATTAAATAAGTATATACAAATTTCACTTCTTTTATCTCAAATAAATCGCTGAATGATATATCTTAATCACATCTTGAAACAAACAGAATTCATTAATCGAAGCAAGTGTTCTTTCGTATATATTTACTGATTAAAAGATGTTACTTAAAACCGCTCCGGTGGTCTAGTGGTTAGAGCGTCGGCCCCGGAAGCGGGAGGTCGTCGGTTCGATCCCCGGCCGAGTCATACCAAAGACTTACAAAAATGGTACTAACAGCTGCCTCGCTTGACGCTCAGCATTAAGAGGTTAGTGTTAGGACTGGTCGGCCTGGTGTCAGGATAATGTGACTGGGTGAGACATCATGCTACATGTCTGTGGCATGATGTCTCAGTGCTAGACATCACTATAAATTGCCTCACTGCAGACATCGTAGCGATATGACTGAAAAATTGTTAAACCTACGTTAAAAATCCTAAACTAATCAAAAAGATGTTACTTCCTTTTCATACCAAAGCAATAAAGACTTTGCGATATAAAAAAATATGAACTTGAGAAGGGTATAAACGCAATCGTTCCGTTATAAGTTGTAAAAGAAAATGTAAAATGTAGCGAATTTTTTTTTCTTCTTACAAATATGCGTCTTAGAGAAGTCATATAATAACTTTAAGAAAGGCATGCATTTTACTTATTTATTAAAGGTGGTTATTATTTTACTTACTCTTTCTTTTTTCTCTCTTTCTTCCTGAAATAACAATACGTATTATATTAGACAAGTAAATATAAATTCTACTAATTGCATATCAGAATAAATCGCTGAATTTCATATCTTCTGTACTTACTTTATCCTGAAGACATATAAATTAAGACGCTGTACCCTTTTCAGCCAACTAATACCGCTTATTTCTTTGACAAAATACACAGTGCGCTACTGATTACAAAAACAAATAAAACGGCTTAAAGCCCATCATCAAATCTAAACTGCCTTTCTGCACATTGTTTTGTTATTTTTACACATCATTTGCCTTCAAACTGTGCATATAATTATCGAGTAACACATCTCTCAATGGATATGTAGACCGATAAAAGAGACAAATACCGTTGGTTGGTGCAGGAAATTAGCCAAAGAAACACAAATATTGTTTTCTTCTCAAAATATAAATAAGTTTCCAAAGATGCTCATCGGATTATTTCTTCAAAGACATTAATCGTAATCTTGTTTTATAAATCAGAGATGTGTATTCAGTACTGGATTAGTTTATATAATGAAAAAATTTGTATTGGCGTTGATGTTATTTGGAAAAATAGATCAAAGAGACTAGATTCAAATTGTTGGAATTGAAATAAAACGGGTGTAGTTTCGTTCACGTACGCACATTAGGCATACAAGTGGATAAAAAATAGTCAGTTTGTTCATCCACCCATCTATTCCCACTCACCCATTGTCTTACTTTCAGGTCGATGGTTTCTTAACAGCAACCCAGACCTGACAACTACATTAAATAACACTCGGTGAGTGCGTAAATACATGAGGGAAATGGCGTTCATTTCTTCCCCCAGCGGTAATTAATTATCCCGCCGTGCGGGAAATTTATACAGTGCTACATGTCCCTAGTGGACGGACAGCAATATAATTCAACTTGTCTGTCTGTCTGATTCTTGCCATCACATTCCCAGTTCCATCTATTACGAACATACCACGTACAGGACCACTCCGGACCGAAATAGCTACAACCACGTGGGATACTGGCTTTGCACCTGCAGCACGTAAGCAGCCATTTTCAACTACAGCCCAGCAGCTCCGATTACCAGCCTTCCTAGCAGAACCCATGAACTAAAAGCATTTACGCGTATTTAATAATTCTGTGCTGTACTTCCTATACTTTCTGAAATTAATCTATACTGACTTATAAAATTACCATAAATAATTTACCGCTTATTTTACTAAACAGGATCTAGGTCACACACTAGATTATTCCTGGATTGTATCTGTACACGCTGTTTTTCAAACACCCTTTGTTTGATTTGCAATCAGGAGAAAAACATAGG
The DNA here is from genome assembly GCA_030141615.1 of Unio pictorum. Taxonomy (NCBI): domain Eukaryota; kingdom Metazoa; phylum Mollusca; class Bivalvia; order Unionida; family Unionidae; genus Unio; species Unio pictorum. The sequence continues at coordinate 2,615,514 of JARLTB010000114.1, forward strand.
CAGATATTTAATTTCATAAAAACCAGTAACTAATTTCATATGTTAAGTATCAATAAATTCATTAAAACACAAAACCGAAAATGAGTCAAAGAAATCCCATCAAACAAGTGATGAACGCCAGGCAAGCAAGGAATTAACTAATACTTTTGTTGAGAAGCAAAGTAAGTGCTTAGAAGGGAAACCGAAAGTACCGAAGGATTTGTTTCAAGCAACGGAAGTAAGCATTACTCACACAAAAAGTATTTTAAAGCTTGCATTCATTGGTTTTGTTAGATCGTGCAGATCGAAGAAACCAGCTGGTTTCCTACACTATAACTACTTCACCTAATTCTCTGAATTTAATCACAGGAAGCATCTATATGCATAAATCCTTGTTGTAGAATTCATAACTAAATTTAAAATTAATTCAAAAAAATTCTCAGAATCATACCATTACCGGCATTTTTCTTTCAAAAAATGGAAAACGAATTGGTTAGGAAATGTTAATAGTAGTGTGACACCCGTAGAAACAGACATTACGGACAAACTGACTAAGGAACAGATTCTGGACATGAAAGATGATTTCAACGCAGGACACAGAAATATGCCACCGAAAGCTATTAGATCGAAGCTAAACGCATATTTCAGAACGACACTACATGTCAATATTATATTGACACACCACCCTATTGGATGCCAATTACTAGATTTGGGGATATATGGAAGAGCACCACGACAGGTAGAAGTGCTTGGCGACCTTGCACGCCATGCACTTAGACATAGGGAAAATAGAGGCTCTACAAAAACGCTGGTCTAAATAGATACATGCTATACTCAAAAGGAACGGAATATACCATATCTAGATGTGCCACGATAGAAGTGAAATGAATAACAGTAACAGTGACAAAGGCGCAACTTTTCGAAAGAGAATTAGGCCCAAGATGTTTGAAGTCCATATAAATGGACTCTCGCTAGAAGCTGACACCGCATAATTGATTAGCAAAGTACACCAGAAACTCAACGCCACGGTAAAATACTACAGGATGGCAACCATGTAGGGTTGCGTCCCGATATATTCTGGAGCCCGAATGCTGACCATGATAATTTACTAAACGTGATATAGGTCCCACACTAGATTGTTTCTAAATTACATCCGTACACACTGTGTTTCAAACACCCTCTGTTCGATTTGCAATCAGGTGAAATAACAACGGCAATTATTTCCTTTCATAAAAACCAGTAAATACATTTTAAATATCATTAAATTCATTAAAACACAATCCAAAAATGAGTCAAAAAATTTCCATCAAACAAATCATGAATGCCAGGCAGGCAAGGAATAAACTAAACTTATGCAAATTAAACCTTAAAATGGATCAAGTGAATTGAAATCAAACTAGAACCCCACAACCACCCAAATTTGAAGGCTATATAGAAACAAGCAAAAGCCCTCAACACAGTGAAGTGAAAAAATCCAGGCTAAGATGTCACTCAACACCAGATTTAGAAACAATTACAAAGGTAACGGGAAAACGTAATCAGTTCTCGCCTGTAGAATTAAATGTATTTTACAGCCCTCTGATAAATGAAGAATTAGATTTAACTGTAGAACCAGGCCATCCAACAAGAAGTTTAACGAAATCATCAAAAGATGCAGAACCTGCCACAATAAACAAGACTCGGGGAAACCAGATTAAACAAACTAAAACAGTACCCCCACCACCACCACCACAACAACAAAAACTGTAAATACAACCTACTCCTCAAAATATCAACCAAATAAAACAAACAAAACACCTAACCAGTACCATATACTAGAACTCACATTATAGATTAAAAGCAAATCGACTCAGTTCATTAACTTGTTCACAACCATCTTAACTGGGGACCTAATGATTCTACATTCAGTTCCTTTTAGGGTTATCCGGCCCAAGTGGGAATATATAGGACATATACCAGTAAAAGTCAAAAGACACAAACTCAAAAACAACCTGAAACAAAGAACAACAATAGACCAGAACACCTGGGAACTAAACCCATGCCTAACAAAACCTCCACCACCACCCTAACGCCCCAACCCATCAAATTCAAAGCCGTACTTAAACTAATAGGGATACGGAACAAATTGGACATGAATTCCCTAACCAAATAGACTTAAAGAGGGAAGCTACCCTATTGATAAAATATATAACATAAAGAACTACCAGAAAAGGAAACTACTATCACACTATTGGAAACGGCAACTCCCTTACCTACACTCATCAACGGGGCCTCGAGTGGCCGAGTGGTCTAAAGCGCTGTCCGTTACGGACCACTGCCGTCTCACCTCTGTCTGCGCGTGTTCGAGTCTAAGATTCGGCAAATGTAGTTATGTGAGAAAGCTTGCCAGTAGCTTGTCGTGAGTCGGTGGTTCTTTCCGGGGTTTGTCCGGGTTCTTCCTCCACCAATAATACTGGCCGCCATGTATAGCCTATATTGTGCTGAAAAATGGCGTTAAACCATAAAAAACAAACAAAAGTAAACAAACCTACACTCATCAAACTAGGAACCACAGGAACCCGCTTTAGATTAGAGCCATATACAAACAAACCAAGGTTCTGTACAACAAGTCAACACCGGGGACACTTTACTTCAAAGTGTACCAATAATACTAAATGTCAACAATGCGGAGGGGAACATAAGGGGAAATGCAACAGACAAACACATAAATGCACCAACTGCAGGGGACTCCACCTAGCACAATCACCAAATTGTTCGGCCAGAATTAGGGAAAACAAAATCATCAAACTAATGAATACCAAATACTTAACCTATACACAGGCCAAACAGGAAGTAATTAAAACTCAAGGGAACACACCCATCAAAACTATAGAATCAAATAACAATAATAAACCTGAAATAATCAAACGTAACAACACAGTTAAAAAAAACAAATAGTAAACCCAAAACCTAAAAACAAAGATACAGCAACTAAAGAAACACAAACAATCAATCTCGACTACAAACACAGTGGAATACAAACTGGAAGGGTAAAATAACTTGAGGAAGGCATTACTTCACTAACCACACGTATCAGGATGTTGGAACCAATATTCATCAAACATTAAACTAAATATTAAAAAATCTTAACCAAGTTGAATAGCATTAATACAGTAAACGAACCCAATAACAATGGCTAATACACCAAACGGGTACGTTACAATATGGCAATGTAATGCCTTAGGATTGTCAAGAAAGATCGATTAATTAAAGCTCAAAACCTGACATCATCTGCATTCAAGAAACTAAAGTTTGTATAAATTACAAATCATTGCCACAAATACTATGCTCCCCAGACTATTTCCAACATAGAAGAGAAGGTCAGGGGAGATGGAGGTGGATTAGATATATATGCAAATAACATTATTCCAAATGCAATAATAATCCTCATGATAACCAATAGCAAATAACAATTCAACAATATAAATTTAATCTCTATTAATAAACACAGATAAAAGTGAATTGCAAATATTAATAATCGACTACGCAGGGGAGATACTAACACAAACAAAATCACAGCATTTAGGGAAATAATTAAACATAAAAGAGTTGAACAAGCGATCATTTGCAGAGATTTGAATGCTGATAGTGTGTGTGTGTGTGTGTGTGTGTGTGTGTGTGTGTGTGTGTGTGTGTGTGTGTTGGAGGTGACGGACAGTAGGGGAAGGTGGATAGCTGATTGGACGAATGAATCCAACCCTTCTTAATTTAATAATGGTGACAAAACAAAACTCAATCCATTTGCGGGCACCATGACCGCCATCGACCTTACCATATGTATGCCTAACTTGGTACAGGTGGAGGGATGGAGTGCGGATCAAACAGACCTCATGGTGAATGACACTTTCCAATAATTACCACCCTGTAAATGGACATGCAGCTTGACTCTAACACCAAAAACACCAGGTGGAATTATAATAAAGCAGATTGGTCAAATCTTAAAACTCTGTTAATAAATATCAATCCAAACATAACTGAAACCTAATTAAGATCATTACACCGGCAGCTACCACTAGTATACCCAAACAAAATGGAATACCAGATAAACTAGCAGTGCCATGGTGGCCACAGGGGCTCGTCACAAAGCAAGTTAGCATTATCCGTCCATGAATAATGGTCCAACCTGTGACAATACAACACTACAGGTTAGACCCTGATTCATGGATGGATACTCCTAACTTGCTTTGTAACGAGCTCCTGAGTGGTGAGTCAGTCAAATCAAACAAACTCGGAAAGACAAACAAAGAGTCTTTAAAAATTCAAACGATCAGATAATTCAGTAGTCCTCTTAGAATATAAGAAGAAAGACAAACAACTAAACAATCTGAGCAAGCAGTCAAAAGAAAAACTTGGCAAATATAATGTGCCAGTTTAAATATACAACAACAAAAAAACTCAAAAGAGGTGTGGAGTTAAATTAGAACAATTGGGGCAAACATTCAAACAAAACCACTAAAATAAGTAATTATAATAATAACAAAGAAAACGTTGTCATATTAGCCGAACACTTAAAAAATATGAACAGCAATTCCAAACACACCAATGATTTCCAAAAACATAGGGGAAAAGCTGATGTAAAATTTAAGGATTTTTTTCGAAAACCTAGGTCCCAAAAGATCACATCTAAAAATGGATATAACACAACATAAATGGGATCAGCCATTAAAAACAAAAATAGAAACTTCACCTGGAGAAGATCAGAAAGGTACTGGCACACAGCCATCAAATAAATTAGATAAAATACAGAGAAAAACCCTACATGATTGAAAACCCTGTACATTCAATTATTTCTCTGGAAAGGAGTTGTAATTTTGTTTCGTTTATCAAAGAAGTTTTAAATATTTTCCACTTTTGTCCTATAATTAGAGAGTTCTGGTGACTGTACATTCTATTTATAAATGTGGTAATGGTATTATTGATTTTCTAGTCGTGGGAAATTGTCGTATGCTTCCGACTGTTGGTGCCCTGTTTTAGTTTATTTTGTAGAGCCTTCCTTTTTTTGGGGCTGCCGTTGTATGGGTGTGTATGGTAAGGTATTTTGCTCGCGTCGAGAAGTGGGTCGCGTGTCGCTCAACATTCCAGCTGTGTCACGTGGTTTCTTTCAAGGTAAAGTAATTCATGTGTAGAATAAGATGTAGTGTTGTATGTTTTCTGGCTCGCGTTATATGATCCAGCCTGTGTGTTTTTAAACTATTTTTTTTGTGTTACATTGTATATTTTATTATCATTATTATTTCTGTTGATACTGGTTCCTTTTATTCTTGCCATTTCGGCTCTTCAGTTTATATATTAATTAAAATTATGTTTGTATTTTACTAGCGTTTTGGGTTCTTTTTGCTTTTCGGCTGAATTCTTTTTTTATACTTTTATTTTTAGTTTATACTGCTGCTTTTTAATATAGCCTTTCGGCTCTCCAGTTCCTGTGTTGACTTAAAGTTCTGTTTGTGTTTTACTGGTGGGTTTTTTTGGGGGGTGGGGGTGGGGTGGTCTTTTTTACTTTCTTTGGCGTCGGGCGTAAGTGTCTCTCTTTCTACGGTATCTTACCCTACATGGGTACCTGAATGTGAGTCTGTTTTGTTTTAGTCCGTTTCTTTGTTTGATATCTCTGTTTGTTGTATATCTGGTTCTGACCATGTGTGGACAATTGTCTTTCTATAGGTTTCTGATTCTTTAGTAAAGTGTTTTTAAGTCTCTTTATTTGACACGACAAAAAAAGGAGGACACGATTATATAGGTTTCTTAGAATTTTGTTTATTATTATTTCTCAGGTATCCATATCGATTGTTCCAATCACAAATAGTATATATTTAATTATTTCCTGGTATAGTTTTGTATTGTTTATCCTTTCTGTGTATAGTAGCATATTGTGGTCAAATATGTCTGATTGTTTCCTTATTTATTTTTTTAAATTTCTTTTCTTTTATCATGTAGTACCTCGCATGTTAATATCAAATGGTTTTTATTGTCAATAGTTTATTTTTTCACATAAGGGGCACGTGGGGAGGTTTTTTATGACTTTTTTTTCAAGTCCATTTCGCCAGTTTACCAGGCGTCATGAAGATACTCATAAATTTGGGCGATTTCTTTTGGGTTTTTGAGTTTCATTCGATTTTTCCATATTGTGGTCCAGTTAAAGTGAGGGTTTATTTATCACAATTTTGTTGGGTGGTAATTTGGGATGTATTATTAAGTCATACATTTCAGTTGAGTTTTTAGTATTCCATATTCTATTCTGTGTTCTGTGTTATTTTAAGACTTGGGTTTGTGTGCAGGCAATTATGGGTGTTACTATTAGTTTTGTAATTTCATTGTATAATTCTTGTTTATGCATCATTAAAAATTTCGAACCAATAGGTGTATATACCTTGCCATGGGTGTTTTGGCGAATATTAAATTTATTTAATTTGTCAAGGTAGTTAGCTGTGTGCTTGAGTTTAAGATTTGGGATGTACATCCCTCCTTTATCTTTTTCTTTGTCTAAGAGAAATTGTGCATATCTTGTTCCATATGAAAGTATAGATTGCAGATTTTATCTTTTTCATATAATAAAGTTCAAAGTCGATTATGTTAAATTCGTGCCATATTGAGTTAAAAAGGTATGTTTTGGCTATTTGTATTCTTTCAAGGAGGATGAGGTTTCTGACATTCCAGACTGTTTCAAGTTTGTTTATTTTATTTATTTATTTTATTTATTTATTTTATTCATATTTAACTTTGTATTGTATTTGCCTAGGTATATTGTATTTTTTTTTCTCCAATGTTGTACATGTCTTCATGAAGTCCTGATTTTATTGTTTCGCCTGTTATTTGATATAATTTCAGTTTTTCAAGCAATTTCTTTGGTTCAGATTTTTGGGTATCGCTGGTAGTGTTGTCGTTCAATATATGAGTGCATTCCATTTATATTATTGTGTTGCTTTGTTTTGCAGCTTAGAGTATTTTTTGCATATATTTCTTATTTGAATTTTTTATTCGGTACCAGAAGTGTAATTCAGGTAACTGAGCTTTCTCCTTTATTTGGCACTGCAACGTGTCACGGATATTTGTTTTAACACGAGATCTACCGTTTTTCAGAAGAAAACAAATACAAGACCATTTGAAGATTTGGATTTGAGTGGCATTGCACTTAATGACCCTGCCTATCGTCAACATTGAGTTCTAAAACCAAAACACGTTCGAAATGAAATGTAACAATGTTCAAGATTGACGCGAGTGACATTGCACTGTATAACTCTGTCTATGGATAACTTTGAATTGCAAAACCAAAACACACGTTCTGAAGAAATGTAACAATGTTCAAGATTGACGCGAGTGACCTTGCACTGTATAACCCTATTTATGGTTAACTTTAATTTATAAAACCAAAACAGCTGTTCGGAAAAATGTTACTGATTCCTTTTATTTTACCTTAGGCTGTCAGTAGAACAAGGCACGTTTTGGCGCTATTTGAGCCCCTGCTCACCCACCCCCACACAACCTTTAGATTTGTGATATGTCAAGCATCAGTCGACAATAAATATCACACCACCTGCTTATAAAATTATGAATGAATGAAAACAATGAAAATATTTCACATATAATGTATGGTTTTCTTAATTATATTTGTCCTGTAATACTGCAAAAATTCAGAACCGAAAATGGTGTCCTGCGTATGTTGTTTTCTTTGCCATTGTTTCTTCTTCTCTCTAATGTAATGTTAAATATGTTTGTCAATCTCTCAAAACATTCCAGGCAAGAGTACTGTCCGTTATACTGTCACCCAGAAACACGTTTGTGCATGTGTGTGCGTGTGTGGGTCTACCCTTTCGCTTGCACATGTATCGTTTGTGCAAAAATTGTATTACAAAGAAATAGCAACCATTGACTTAAACCATTTAATTTATCCATGTAGATCACTAGTACAAACCTCTACCAACATATTTTGAAAAGTGATGTGTCATGGATTGCCATTGTCGCTTTGTGTCTGCTTTCTTCTTGGAAAATAGATTGTTTTGTCTTCATTATAACACTTTAATTGACTAAGTTTACACACTATTTGAACGCTTTACTTTACACGTTTCAGGTGTAAGCCGCCGTTCTCAATTGTCTGGAAGTTTGTTTTTGAGTTTCTCAGATGTGAAAATATTTATATTTGTTCTTGACCGAACGAATGTTTTTTTTGGGGGGTTTTTTTGGCGTGAATCAAGGTTCTTAGTTTTGTGGCTTAATTGGAGAGCGTTGATTTAAGCACACTTTAGTCGTCTTCGAAATCGCTGGCACGGATTTGAGATAACACTTCAGCTCTTGTGAGACGATATAGTAGGTCATTGCCTCTTGCTTTCTCAATTAAATCGTTTATTTTATTGCACAACTGTATTTGACCCAGGTTTTACAGGCAGCAGGTGGATGTGTATCAGGAGAGTATATTAAGCGTATTCATTCAACTGTCAAACGATCAAGAAGAGTCTGCACAGATCGACCTTCTGGTCAAAGACTCGCTAAAAGTCACACGAAAGCATACTTCACAGCCAAAAGTGGCAACTAAACTTTCCATTCGGGTCATTGATTGGACGAGAGTGCTGATGAAGTTTGCTCTATCTGCAAGGTATATGGGTATTTATCTCCAGAATACCTGCTTCGTCTAAGAAAGAGAGACAAAAATCAAGATACCTGTTATCAATGTCAGGAGAAAGGAGACTGGGCTTCCGATTGCCCTAAGAGAAATAAAGAAGAAACAGAAACTAGAGAGATTAAGAAGAAGACTGAATTGATGACGAGGAAGAACATGTACCAATGAAGAGATGGAAATGGAAAAATATACAATTTTACCCGATGGGTTAAGTCTGATGTGAACTTTTCCTAATAACTTCTAAAAGAGAATAGATCAGAAAAAAAAACGTGTCTCTTGTTCTTGCCCTTTAAATATTTTTTTTCTGACACTGCTTAAATCTTTCACCTCTATAATCCTCTGGGTTATTGTGTTGTTGGAATTGAAATGGAACGGGTGTAGTTTCGTTCACGTACACACATTAGGAATGCAAGTGGGTAACAAAAAGTCAGCTGGTTCATTCATCATTTTGTGCATTGATGTTTTCTACAATCACACTCCCACGCCATATAATAATGGGTTAAATAGGTGTTGGAGTGTGTGGGTGTTTGGTAGAGTTAGTCATTGAAGGTACGAACTTAGGTACTTTCAAAAGTCTCTGTGTTGATATAATATAATGGATTATTTCCTTCATTGTATGTGTTGATAATATATAATGGGTTATTTATTTCACTCTGTGTGAATAGTATATAATGTTTCTCTTTTCCTTTCTCTGTTTGGATAGTGTATATTGGGTTATTTATTTATTCTTACCTCTGTGCGGATAGTATATATGGGTTTGTTTATTCCACTTTCCTCAGTGTAGATAATACATTTGTTTCCCTCTTTCCTCTGTTTTGATACTATATTGTGTGGTTTGTGTTCCTTCCCTTCTGTGTAGATAGTATATTAGTGGGTTTTTTTTTTCTCTCCCTTCTGCGTGTGGATAGTAGATATTGTTTTCTCTTTTCCGTGTGTAGATAGCACATTTGTGGGTTTTCTCTCCTTCCATGTGTGGATAGTAGATATGTGTTTTGATTTCCTTCCCTTCTTTGTAGATAGTGGATCTTGTGATTTTTATAGTATATTTTGTGGTTCGTTTTCCTTTACTTCTGTGTGGATAGTAGCTTTGTGGTTTGATTTCCTTCCCTTCTGTGTTAATAGTATATGTCTGTTTTGTTTTCCTGCTCTTCTTTGTGGACTGTACATTTTATGGTGTTTCATAGTATATTTCGTGGTTTGTTTTCCCTACCTTCCTGGGGGATAGTCGATTTTGTGATTTTTATAGGATATATTTTGTTTTCTTTTCTTCTTCCCTTCTGTGTGAATAGCAGACATGTGGTTTGTTTCCCTGCCTATCCGTGTTGATAGAATATTGTGTTTTGTTTCCTATCCTTCTGTGTACATAGTAGATTTTGTGAATTTTGATAGTATATTTTCTGGTTTGTTTTCCTTCCCTTCTGTGTAGATAGTAAATATTAGTGTTTTTGATAGTATATTTTTTGGTTTGTTTTTTCCTTTCTTTCTGTGTGTACAGTATATAATATAAGAAGTGAATGTAAGGGATGTTTTCCTTCACGACTGTGCTAAACATAAGCATGCACTGCGGTGGGTATGTAGATTATCTAGATTTGTACACTAAGCAACCAAACCTAAAATTAAATTTGCAAGTAACCCTAGAATCGAACTAGAGGGCCTAGAATTATTACTCAAAATATTAAGTTATCGAAACATCCCAAAAGTAACCGACCCAATAAATTAGCTATTGAAGAAAATAAGGCCGATATCAAGAAACACCAACAAAAAATAATGGTATAAAGTAGAAACAGAAGAAACAAACGATTAAATCATGAAGTGAAAAATTTAAACCTAAGCTAATGAATCATCTAGAAAGAAAACATTAAAATAACTAGCAGAAACATGGAGTAATCATCCAAAATTAAAGCCTCTTTAAGGGATGGAAGCAAGGCCAAGAATGAGTAGGAATCGCAGCCTAAACAGGAAACCACATACACCACTGTGGGTATGTCCATTACCTAGACTGGAACACAGAGCAAACAAATCTAAAGTTAACGATGCGAGTAACCTTAGGAATAAACTAGGAGGCTCACAATGATTAATCAGAAAATATTTTAGTAATCAAAGCTCTCCAGGAATAATCAAACCAAGAATCTACTTGATGTAAAAATAGGGGTTTATAAAAGAAATACAAACATCAAATAAGGTAAGAAGTAGGTATTGAAGAAACAAGTGATTAATAACGTCAAGTCGAATAAGGGTAGGACGATAACAAACAGAATAACATCAGCAAGATGTAACAACATAAAATCCATAGAATAGGTCTAGGAACCAAATGTTCGCACTTCTAATTTTCTCAACTAGTCTCTAATGCAGCCTCGTTGACAGCGCTTAAAAATCACCTGTTAGCAATCGAATGTTAGGACTCCAAAAAATAAGTAACATGAGATGGTCTGAGACCAGACCATTGCAAAATTTAATCCACCTATATGGTCCCAAATTAGACAATATAAGGTAGTCTAAAAGTCCAAAGACTATCATGCCATTCAGCACAAGGCTGCAAATAAGATACAACCTTAGATAAATAAGTCACCAACTTAAGAACTATAAGGTAGTCAAAACACCCAATACTATCAGACGCAGCAGCACAAGGCTGCAAATTAAAAGTAATGATTATGAATTAGGGCCAAAAAGTAATTAATATAAGGTGGTCAAAAACCCAAGACCATCATAAAGAGCGGGACAATTTTGCAACCAACAACATCATTAGAAACTAGTAAAATGTAATAAATATAAGGTGCTTTACAATCATCAAGGCAGCTGGTCAATAACAGCATAATACTATATCCCAGGTGTCACACTGTGCTGTATTATCTATAGATTCTTAACAACACAGACTCTATCAAATTGATAAAGAAACGTTTTAGACCCAATACCATGAAATATGGATCTAGGCGCAGCTCTTTACGAGCCACATCTCCTCCTTTTCCGACATCCGACATCTCAGCCTCCACACTCCACGCGTTCTATGCACGCCATAGACAGCAGTAGTATCGCCTAGGATCAAAGGATGAGTGCGTGCTGGGTCAATTCCCACTCACCATGGCCCTCTATTCACTTCGATAGTTGCTCAATAACGACTCCGATCTGACGGCCCAAATAGTGTTCTATGAACACATACTACATGCCTTTGGAAAGAAGCACATTTCCTATCCCAATGAGTAATTATACAATTGGCGTATGCTACGAATAAACATTGCTTCATGGTGCTAGTAGCCACACATCGCTGAAAATCCAAAATTCGTTCGCAAGATTTGTGCCATTCTCATTCATGTTTCAGGCGGTGAATACGAAGAAGGTAGGACCGGTCTTCGTTAAGGGCGCAGTAGGCGTGTGGACGGCACTAAAAAACGTGCCATTTAGAACTGCAGAACAAACAATATACTGCAGCCATAGAGCACAAATAGGATACCTGTATGATGTTCAACTGGATACCACTGCTGGACTGCGACTGGAGACCTACAAGGGATAATTATTTCATGGACTCTGTAGAAAGGAAAAAGGCGGCTGACACGAGGTACATACAACGTCGGACGTGTCTTAACCAGAATACTGGAATAATGAGTAACCAGCCACATGGAAACAAATGCAACAGCACGATGAAGCGTTAGCACGAGTATCTCTGGAAGAACTGCTGTACGTTGCAGCCCGCGGAAATATCAGCCTGAAGGGAAGCAATATAGAAAAGGACTTTCAGTTGCTTTCATTGCCTGAATGTAGGGTTCGCATTTGGTACGAGAAACCTTTTCGAAGAAGCTATTTTTACGAAACCTGACTGAACACCGCTCAAAATTACCAAACTTTTTCATCCTGAGAGTGACTACACTTTCTTTATGTCGCACAGACATATTAGCATTTAAACTGTTAGGGATTTACAATATGTACACTTTGTTAAACATACATGGGCGGGCTTGCTGAGTACTTTTCCCTCTAAGCCACCACTCGAATCGCTCAACATGGTGGAATGAGAAACCATTTTCACCCGCTATTATTTTGTGTTATTGCATACATATGGCTCACCTGTTTGGTTGATAGGGTTGAGTGTGTGTTCGGTCTACTCCCACTGACCCATAGTATTACATTCAGCTAGATGGTTGCTTAATAGCAACCCCGACCTGACAACTACATTAAATAGCACTCGGTGAGTGCATAAACACCTGAGGGATGTGGCACTCATTCTGTCCCCCTGGAGAAATTAAATATCCAGCCGTGCGGGAAACTTATACAGTGATACATGTCCCTAGTGGACGGAGAGCACTATCATTCAACTTGCCTGTCTGTCTGATTCGTGCCATCACATTCCAACTTCCAACTATCAAGAAGATAAGAGTACAGGACCACTCCGGACAAAAAGAGCTACAACTACGTAGTATACCGAATTTAAACATGCACCACTTAAGCAGACATTTCAATTACAGCCCAGCAGCTTCGATTCCCAGCCCTCCGAGCAGAACCCATCAACCAAAAGCATTTACGGGTATTTAATAACTCTGCGCTGTACTTCCTATATTTTCTGAAATTAATATGTTCTGACTTTTATTTTTACCATAAAAAATCTGCCACTTATTTTACTAAACAGGATCCAGGCCTAGGTTACACATTAGATTATTCCTGGATTGTATAAGTACACATTGTGTTCCAAACACCCTCTGTTTGATTTGCAATCAGGCGGAAAATTATAGGCAGATATTTCCTTTCATAAAAACAAGTAAATAATTTCATAGGGTTAAGTATCGTTTGAATTCATTAAAACACAAACCGAAAATGAGTCAAACAAATTCCATCAAACAAGCGATTAACGCCAGGATGGCAGGAAATAAACTAATACTTGTTGTTGAGAAGCAAAGTAAGTGTTTATAATCGCAACCGCAAGTACCGAAGGAATTGTTGCACGCAAATGAAATAGAGCATTAGTCACAAAATATATTTTCCAGCTTGCATTCATTGCTTCTTTAGATCGTGCAGATTGAAGAAACCGGCTGGTTTCCAGCACTAAAGCTATTTCACCTAATTCTCTGAATTTAATCACTAGAAGCAAATGTAGACATAAATCCATGTTGTATAATTCATAATTAAATTTAAATATAATTCAAAAAATTCGCAAAATCACACTATTACCGGCATTTTTTATTTCAAAATATGGAAAACGTGTTGGTATGAAATGTTAATAGTAGTGTGACACCCGTAGAAATAGATATTACGGACAAACTGACTATATAACATATTCTGGACATGAATGGTTATTTCAACGCAGGACACGGAAATATGACACCCAAAGCTATTAGATCGAAGCTAAACGCATATTAAAGAACTACACTACATGACAATATCCTATTGGCACACCACCCTGATGGATGACAATGACTAGATTTGGGGATATATGGAAGAGTAACACAACAGGCAGAAATGCTGGCGACCCTGCACAACATGCACTTAGACAGAGGGCAAATAGAGACTCTACCAAACGATGATCTAAATAGATACATGCTATACTCAAAGAAGCGGAATATACCATATTTAGATGTGTCCACAATTGAAGTGAAGGGAATAACAGCAACAGTTACAAAGACGCCACTTTTCGAAAGAGACGTGGGCCCAAAGATGTTGGAAATCCATATAAATGGCCTCTCGATAGAAACTGACACCGCATACTTGATTAACAAAGTACAGCAGAAACTCAAAGCCACGGTAAAATACTACAAGATGGCAACCATCTAGGGATGCATCAAGATATCTTCTGGAGCCCGAATTCTGACCATGATATTTTACTAAACATAATCTAGGTCACACACTAGATTATTACTGGATTACATCCGTACACACTGTGTTTCAAAAACCCTCAGTTCGATTTGCTATCAGGTGAAATAACAACGGCAATTATTTCTTTTCATAAAAAACAGTAAATAATTTCATAGTGCTAAATATCATTAAATTCATTCAAACACAAACCAAAAATGAGTCAAACAATTCCATCAAATAGATGAAGAATGCCAGGCAGAATAAACTAAAATTACGCAAATTAAACCTTAAAATGGATCAAGTGAATTTAAATGAAATTAGAACCCCACAAACACCCTAATTTTTAGGCCGTATATAATACAAACCCAAGCCCTTACCACACGGATGTGACTGAATCCAGGCTAAGAATTCACTCATCACCTAAATTCGAAACAATTACAAAGGCAACGGAAAAACGTAATCAGTTCTCGCCTGTAGAATTAAATTTATTTTACAGCCCTCTGGTAAATGAAGAATTAGATTTAACTTTAGAACCAGGCCGTCCAACAAGAAGATTAACGAAATCATCAAAAGATACAGAATCTGCCAAAATAAACAAGACTCAGTAAAACCAGATTAAACAAACTAAGACAGTACCACCACCACAACGACAACAAAAAACTAAATACAACCAACCCCTCCAAAAATCAACCTAATTAAACATACAAATCACGCAACCTGTAATGTAGACTAGAACTCACATTATGTTAAAAGCAAATCGACTCAGTTAATTCAATAGCATGTCCACAACCAGCTTCACTGGGGCCGTCATGATTGTACATTCTGGACCTTTTAGGGTAATCCGGCCGAACCGGAATTACATATAATACACTGCAGTACCAGCAGTCAGGCTGCTAATTCCTAGAAATAACCCAAATAGGACATATACCAGTAAAATTCGAAAGACACAAACTCAAAACAACCTCAAACATAGAACAACACTAGACCAGAGAAGCAGGAAACTAAACCCATGCCAACCAAAATCGCCACCACATCCCTAACGCCACAATACATCAAAGTCAAAGCTGTACTTAAACTAACAGGGAAACTGAATTAACTGGACATGAATTCCCAAACCAAAATACTAAATAGGAAGGCTTCCCTATTAATAAAGTCTAGAAACTAAAGAACTACCAGAAAAAGGAAACGAATAGCACAATATTGGAAACGGCAACTTACACTCATTAAAATAGGAACCACAGGAACCCGATATAGATTAGACCCATATATATAAACAAACCAAGGCTGCGTACAAAATGTCAACATGTGGGGACACTTTACTTCAAAGTGTACCTATAAGACTAATTGTCAACAATGCAGAGGGGAACACACGGGGAAGTGCAACAGACAAACCCCTAAATGCATCAACTCCATGGTATCCCACCTACCACAATCAGTAGACTGTCAGGCCACAATTCGGGAAAACAAAATAATCAAGCTAATGATTACCAAATACTTAATCTAAAAACAGGCTGAAAAAGGATGTAATTCAAACTCAAGGGAACACACCCGTCAAAACTCTAGAATTCAATAACGATAATAAACCTCAAATAATCACACCAACAACAAACTTCCAAAACATAGTAAACCAAAAACCTCATCAAAACAAACATACAGCAACTAAAGATACACAAGCAATCAATCTCGACTACAAACACAGTGGAATACAAACTGGAATCGTAAAACAACTGGAGGAAGCCATTACTTCACTAACCACACTTATTAGGATGTTGAAACCGAATTCATCAAACATTAAACTAAATATACAACAAATCCTAACCCAGTTGTGTAGGATTAATACAGTAAACGAACAAAATAACAATGGCTAATACACCAAATGGGAACGTTACAATATGGCAATGGAATGCAAGAGGATTGTCTGGAAACATCAATGAATTAAAGCTCAAAATAATGAATACTCAGCACAAACCTGACATCATCTACATTCAAGAAACTAAACTTTCTATAAAGCCAAAATCATTGCCACAACTCCCCAGACTATTTCCAACATGGAAGAGAAAGCCTGGGGGAGGGGTGGGTGTGGATTAGCCATATATGTAAATAACATCATTCCAAATGCAATAATAAACCCCATAATAACCAATAGCAAATAGCAATTCAACAATATAAATTCAATCTCTATTAATAAACACAGGGAAACGTGATTTTGTAAATATTTAATATCTACTAACAATGTTGATATACTAAAACAACAACATCACAGCGTTTAGGGAAATAATTAAATATAACAGAGTTGAACAAACGACAATTTGCGGTGATTTCAATGTTCATAACGTGCAGGGGTGGGTGGGAGGTGACGTACAGTAGGACCAAATAATTCAACCTAAACATACTTAATGATGGTGCCAAATCCCGACTCAATCCGGTAGATGGCACTATGACCGCCATCGACCTTACCATATGCACGCCTAAATTGGCACCGGTGGCAGAATGGATTGTGGATCAAACAGACCCCATGGGGAGTGACCACTTTCCAATAATTACCACACTGCAAACGGACGTGCAGTTCGCCTCTAATACCAAAAACCCAAGGTGGAATTATAAAAAGGCAGATTGGGCAAAACTTAAAACTCAATTAAGAAATATCAAACCAAAGACAATTGAACCTGGAAGATATTGATATATATATTATGAAGACATAATTCAGATCATTACACAGGCGGTCACCACCAGCATGCCCAAAACAAATGGTATATCAAATAAACTAGCAGTACCATGGAGGACCAGTCGAATTAAACAAACTCGGAAAGAAACGCAACGAGTCCTTACTAAATTCAAAAGATCACGTAATTCAGTAGTCCTCTTAGAATATAAGAACAAAGACAAACAACTAAAAAAAAAAAATTGATCAAGCAGTCCAAAAAAAAACTTGGCAAACGTACTGCACCAGTATACATATTTAAAACAACTTGAAACAGGTGTGGGAAAAAATTAGAGGAATTAGGGGCAAACATACTAGCAAAACCCTTAAAGTAAGTAATGCTAATAATAACAAAGAAACGGTTGACATATTAGCCCAACACTTTAAAAATATGAGCAGCAAATCCATCCACACCAATGAATTCCGAATGCGAAGGGGAAAAACAAACTAAAGTAAACTTGAAGGATTTTTTGCCAAGACATTCGTTCCAAAGCTTCACATCCATAAAAGGACATAGCACTATATGAATGGGGTCAGGTATAAAAACAAAAAAGGAAACTTCACCTGCAGAAGATCAAATAGGGTACATTATATACAAAAATTTACCCCATAACATCAATATTTCCATTGTAAAATTACTAAATAAAATATGGGAAATAAGAAAGCTACCTAAAAAAATGGAAAACTGCAATAGTTATACCCATTATAAAAGCAAACAAAGATCGCAATGACATCAGCTCATATCGACCCATTTCACTTATCAAAAATATATGTAACATAATGGAAACCATGATTTCCAATCGGTTCAAACATCACCTAGAATATAACAAACTACTATATGAAAATCAATCTGGATTTAAGAACCAAAGGTACACTACGGACCAACTCAAAAGATTAGAAACCGCTATAAAATTGGCATGTAACTCAAAGAGAAAAGTGGACAGAATTTTAATTGCGATATTCATCCATCTGAAAAAAGAGCATTCGATCTCGTAGAGATCAAAGGCCTGATAGAAAAATAAATCAATATGGCATTACGGGACGGATGTATAACTTCATTTAACATTTCCTGACCGACCGCAAAATAATAACCAGAGTAGGGGACATTTACTCGGAAGAAAACGGAAACTCACAAGGGAGAGTACTCAGTCGCACTCTTTTAAACCTAATGATAAACGACATTGATAGAAATCTGGCATCATCCAAAGTTGATTAATTCCAATTAGCAGATTATAGTGGACTATAGAGAGCAGGGAACCCGTTCAACCACAAATTTATAAGACAGTTTGAATAGCATAGGAAAATGATTATGAATATGATTCAAACTATAGCACACAAAAACGGCAGCATTACTATTTACACGATATAGCAGAAATAAAATAAACAATACCCTAAGTTAACCATAGAAAATCAAGAAATATAATTTCTAAAGGTAGCTCGATGTTTGGCAATGTGTTATGATGAACATCTAAAATGGGCACACCACATAGACGAACTAGTTCAAAGATGTAAGACCGCTCCGGTGGCCTAGTGGTTAGATCGTCCGCCCCGGAAGCGGGAGGTCGTCGGTTCGATCCCCGGCCGAGTCATACCAAAGACTTACAAAAATGGTACTAACAGCTGCCTCGCTTGACGCTCAGCATTAAGAGGTTAGTGCTAGGACTGGTCGGCCTGGTGTCAGGATAATGTGACTGGGTGAGACATCATGCTACATGTCTGCGGCATGATGTCTCAGTGCTAGACATCACTATAAAAAACTGCCTCACTGCAGACATCGTAGCGACATGACTGAAAACTTGTTAAAAGCTACGTTAAAAATCCTAATCAAACAATCAAATCAAAGATGTAAGCAGGACTTAAACTTATTATGAACGCTTAAAGGTACAAAGTGGGAGCAAATCAGGAAACCATCCTAGCCATATACATGGCTATTAGATCTAAACTAGACAATAGCTGCGAAATATACAACACGGCAAACAAACATCAATTAAATGAATTATATAAAATATAGAGAAACTGACTTCAACCTCAGTAGCTGAGCTGCCAATTTTAACTGGAGAACCGACGTTACACCAAAGAAGGCAGGAACTTATCCTAAAAGATGCAGCCAAGCTTTCAACACACCCAAAACTCACCTCATTTACGTCGCAATAAATAAATGTAATAGACACTTCAGGGCATCTCTAAAAAACTCCACCCCCTTTGGGAAAATTAGTTATTGAATTAAAACATAAACTTCCAATAGATATATTCCATGCAGAAAACAATATCTCGTATAACAAGGAACCTTGGAATAATACAAGACCAATATTCAATATATCCCTTTCAAATCATGAAAATATGCAAAACCAAGAAAACTATCTGAAAACATTAACTTTCGAATAAATTAACAACATATATAATAATTGTCTTAAAATATACATTGCTGGATCCAAAATAACAAATCCTTTCAAAACAGCTGCAGCAATGGTAATACCTGAGCTAAAGATACAAATGGGGCGGCGTCCACCTAACTACTGCTTTATATATACAGCTGAATTCTGGGGCATCTTAGAAGCATGAAAATGGATTGAGGAAAACAAACCAAACAAGACAGATCTCGCGCACTGAGCAACCAAACCAAAAATTAAAGACGTCACCCTAGCCAAAAAACAACAGGAACATTGAGGGATTATTCTCAAATTTTTTAATCATTCAACCACTCCAGGAAAACAAAGCAGTAATTAGACATGTAAGAAACAAAGGTTTATAACAACATAAACATAAAAAGAGGAGGAATCCGATAGGAAACAGCAAATAATGAAACACCAAAATACTGCGGTATCTCTGGAGTAGTTATTCTAAAAATAAAGCTTCTTCAAGAGATGGAAGCAGAAACAAAAAACAGAGGCACGGGGCAGGAATTACTATCTAAAGATTAACCTACTTATACTACAGTGGCCCTTGTAATAACCTCGTCTCGTGCGCTGAGCAGCAAAACCAAAAATTGAAGAAGCAAGTCACCCTAGCAACAAAACTAGAGGTACACTGAGTGATTGTGTTCAAACTTTTTAATAATCCAACACTCCAGGTCAAGAACACAATAAGTATATATAGAATAAATAAGGTATTATAAAGGTATTATAACAACATCAAAGTCAAATAAGGAAAGAACGAGAACCAACGAAATAACATCAACAAAACGTGTAACAATCCATATAGAAGGCCTAGGTACCAAACGCTCACACCTCTAACTTTCTCTAACGTTTCTCTAATACAAACCCGTTGACAGCACTTTAAAAATCACTAATTAAAATTAGAACTCCATCACAAAATGTAATCCACCCTAATGGTCCCAAATTAGACAATAAAAGGTAGTCTAAAAGTCCAAATAATATCAGGACCCACAGCACAAGGCTGCACATCAAAACTAGCGATTAATAATCAGGGATATAAGGTGGTCGAAACCCAAGACCATCAGACACAGCGGCACACTTCTGCAACCAATAGCATAATTAGAAACTAGGCAGCCAACAATAAAGATATATAAGGTGGTATCACACCCATGACCATCAGGACCGGCATCGCAATAACCGCAAAACAAATCATACAGGGTTGTATAATCTATAGATTCTTAACAGGACAGAGTCTATCAAATTAATAAGGAAAACGTTTAGACCTGATAACTTGGAGCATGAAAGCAAAACTGACCGATCAAGCGCAACCTGAACAACCTACCTGTCCTCCTCTCCACCATCGGACATCTCAGCCTCCACAATCCACACGTGCGATGCACGCCACAAACAGCAATCATATCGCATAGGATCCAAGGGTGAGTGCGTGCTGGGTCAAACCTCACTCACCACGGCCCTACATTCAGATCGATAATCATTCAATAGTAACTCTGATCTGACGGCTCAATTAAATAGAGTTATATGAACACATAAATGCCTTGGGAAAGTGGCACATTTCTATCCCAAGGAGTAATTAAATACCATTTGCTAAGATTAAACAGTGCTACATGTTTCTAGTGGCTGCACAGCACTTACATTCAAATTCATCTCATCGATTTGCGCCATAGTCTGCGGCTAACCCTGCAAGCGACAACATGGAACAATGCACGACAGCGAACGAAATAATACATCTGCAGGCGCTTAGTACTAAATGGGCATTGGGCTCAGCATTGCAACATGCTGTAGCTTTAATAGAAGAACAACTCTTCTACTTGTATGGGAGAAAGACGAAGGATTAAACAAACCCATGGAATCTCAGGTGCAAAAGAAGTAGAAGGTATCATACAGCAGAGGAGAGAGATTATGCCAGTCTTGAACCACAACACCCCAATCCTCCCCCCCCCCCACTGGAAATAGGAAGCCCGCTATTTCAGCCCTTACGAGGGCCACTGCACTTGAAGAAGCACATACAACGACTGCCAATGACCAGCTGATAGAAAAACAAAGCAGGTTTCAAACAATATTCGCTGAACTGGAGGAACTAAGAAAGAAAACACCCCAGACAGCGCACCACACTCATCACAAAGGCAGGAATCTCCATCTCCATGCATGTTAATTAATGTGGAAGAAGACTTGGAGGTATGTTCTTCATGTGGGGAAGAAAAGGAAAAAATGAAGAGGAACAAGAGTGTAAAAGCGAGGGAGATGAAATAAAAATGACTGATATAAAATGGCCTCTCGTGGTCTTCGAGTCTGTCATTGACATTAAAAAAGCAGAGAACCTTATACAGACAGTAAAATACATTGGATTTTGGACCTAAAAAACCCTTTACCATCACGTGGGTAGTGGGACTACGGAAAAAAGATACTCACGACTTTTTACAACCATGCCATCCACAACTACTCTTTTGACTGGGTGATAGAAGTAACGCAACACGTGGTACTAAAGCACGACTACAACTTTCCTAGTACATCAGAACGAGAACCACTGAGCGATGGACAAATCATAGAGGCTGAAAACCGCCGTGGTACCTACAAGAATCATGTCAAAGAGTCCTTATAAAGGCTACTTTCACAATGCCTCTTAAATGCTTGTTCTCGAGAACAAATCTTTATTGACGTAACCAAATTTGACCTGATTCGGACCCGCCATCAAACTCGATTTACTATTTTTTTCAATTTATATGATTGTTTAGTCATTTTGACTTATTCGATTAGTATTTAAATTTAGACACAGGTCATGTACACTTTGTACACTATATCCCAACTTTGATAAGAATTTTTAAAACTTTTACGACTTTCTTGATTTGACTTAATTGCACAGGTGGCTTGCACACTATTGGTATACATACTGTTTATTAGTAGAACTGGACTGTTTTTGGAATAAGTACGGACCGGCGTTTCAGGGTATACAACATCCATGGGCTAGCATGCTGAGGTCTCACTTGATAGTTTAATATTTTGACACCTGCCTAATATTTAAGGGAGAAGGCATGACCCTAATTATCAAACACATAATCTAAATATGTAATGTGGTTTAGTATTACTTTGAGATAGGCTATGAAATGGGTTGACTTAATGGTGACTGCCTGTCACAGTTAGACAAGCCTTGGAAATCAAATGCGTAACTTGGGCTTCAAATGAGGAGCCGGACAGGCATACCTATTTACATGTGTCTGCTACATAGGTAAATATCTGAATATCTAGATGCTTGATGGGTGATGAAAAGTATGATAATTTGTTACGCTACTGAACTGTATTCATACATAAAGCACATACTGATTCTTTTAGCTGCATTGTCACAGGAAAATATTCACAAAAAGTATGTTCTGTAAAAAATGAATGTAAAAAAGAGGGGTTGGTGGCAGGGTTGGTTCCGTATAAATGCAACTAGTTGCATAAGGAAATAACTTTAGTACCTCAGTCAGAATGTTGCAAGCAACATTTCAACAAAAATCATTAGTTATATTTGTATTTGTATCTTTAATGTAATATTATTTATCATTTTTCTGCAATAAGTCATTGTCGGACGAAAATTTGCCAAAACAACCTGTCCAGTGAGACCTGAGTACCTTTCCGTCCTTGCCACCACACGGATAGCTGAAAATGGCGACGTGAAACCATTTTCACCCGCTATTATCACCATAAGTGCCATTGCACGCCAGTAGCAGTTCTCTGATTGGATTTTAAGGTTGAGTGTGTGTTTGGTCTATTTACACTCACCCATGGTCATACACTCAGGTCGATAGGGCTTAATAGTTCCTCCGACCTGACGACCACATTAAATAGCACTCTTTGATTACATTAATGCCTGGAGAATGTGGCACCATTCCTTCTACTAGGACAAACTAAATATCCAGTATTGCTTGAATTTAAACAGTGCTAAATGCCTCTATTGGACGCTAAGCACTACAATTCAATTTTTGTTCATTCGCGCCATTCTAGGGAATAAGCTAAACGAAGATGGCCATTGAGTTATTCAACGGATTGAGACACCGTTGGTTTTGGGTGATGGACGTAGCTTTTATGGTTGAAAATATTGACAAATGTAAATATCCAGGTAGCCTAGACTTTGTGAACAGTCTCAAAGTGGCGAGATCTGCTTTACAGTATGCGTCTTGAGGTAGAGGACAAGATGAAAGGTTTAATTCATCCACAATATCTGAGAGTTGGAAGTCTATTTGAGGCCATTGACGCTGTCATGAAAGTCCGATGTTATCTCGAAGATGTTGTTTTGGACAGAGTGGTAATTTACAAAGTGGGGAGTTGACCAGATACAGAAAGCCGAAGATCAGATGAGAAAGGTGTTGAAGTAGAAGTCAAGAAAATTAAATAAACCTGGAAAGAAAAGAGAAAGAAACAAAAGAAACAAAACCGAAGGAAGAAGACTTTGAGAAACTTAATAAGAGTTGGTTAAAAGTTCAGGAAAGCTTTAGAGCCATGGCACATCCTGACTGGACTCATGGGAAGGAAAAGGAGAAGAAGAAGAAGAGAATCATTGGACAAATCAGGAGCTGGTGGAACAACGGGAGAAAATAGGAAAAGAATAACCCAAAGGCCTTTTTTCAGCGCCACTCATAGGTCTCGAAACAAATTTGCTTTCTTTGCCTCTACCCACAAACTAATATGAAATATTTATGTATGTATGTATGTATGTATGTATGTATGTATGTATGTATGTATGTATGTATGTATGTATGTATGTATGTATGTATGCATGCATGTATGTATGTGTTGTATCATTCTATATATATTGGGGGTATATCTCTACTCCTCACTGAGGTTAGCCCACAAAATTGTTACCAATATACAGTGCAATGACGTGAACACATCTCACTTTCCCTTGTCGCTAGACAGTCCCACATATTCCCTATGTTAAATTCCCATTGTCGCCAGACGTTACCATTGTGATTTAAAATAAAATAAAATGCATTAGTCCCTACAAGTATCCTTTCTTATGTATTTACTGACTGAAATATTCTACTTCTTTTTTCATCCGAAAGTAATAAATGTGCGGTTTAGAAAATAACAATAAACTTGACTTGGTTTCGACAACAATTCTTCCGTTGTATGTTGTTAAAGATGAAGCTTGACGAATATTGTTTCATAAGTATATGCATCTTAGTAATCATATAATAACTTTATGAAATGCCTGATTCGTACACATTAACTAAAATAGGTTATAATTATACTTACTCTTTCTTTTCTCTCTCTTTCGTCATTAAAGAACATTAATTCTGATATTAGACAAGTATATATAAATTCCGCTTATTTTATATCAAAAGAGTGCGTAATCACTTATGCATATATTAGCAAATGGTTCACACAGTATCAGTCATTACATGAAACATAGTAATTCAAAGAGTTGTCATTTGCACTAAACTATTGTACAGATTGTCCGTATATAAATAAATCACTGAATTTCAAATTGTAAGACCTTCCTTTATCCTGAAGAGATATAAATTAACAAACTGTACTGTTTTCAGCCAATTAATACGTTTACGTCTTTGGGGAAAACGTACTGATTTAAAAAAAAACAAATAAAACGGCGGGCATCCCATTATCAAATTTGCACTGCATTTGTGCACTTTGTTTTGCTCTTGTTTCACTCCATTCGATTTTAAAATAAGTAAATAATTATCACGTCAACGATCTCTCAACGGATATGTGGACCGTTAAAAGGGACACCTACCGCAGATGCGGTAAGGTTTGCTCAGGAAATTGGGCAGAGAACACGAATAAAGGTTTTGTCAATATACAGTTAGGTTTCCAAAGATGCTCACCTGGCTATTTCCTTTACGCTGATGCCACTTTAAAAAGTGGATGACAAAGTATGGATGCCATTAACAAAGAGGAAGGAAAAATATGGACGAGACAGAGGACGGATGTATGTGTCATTTACAAAATGAAATGCAAAAGTATGAGAGTGGTCTTGGATATGAAAGCTAATGAAACATTGGTTGTTTTGAAATAAATGATAACAAAGATGATCATTCCTGATATTCTAAAGAAGAAAAGGAAAATATTAATGAACAATGGTGTAACTTTTAAAAAGCAAACTTTCAACTCGAACCAAACAAATTTATAATATTTAAGGAACAAACGAAAACCACTGGTAACTTTATTATATCGATGGGCAAGAATATATATAACGTTGCTCTAATGAATACTACCGCAAAATGTGTTGATAATACAGGCTAATATTTGTACGTCACTTTTAAGTTAACAGCCTTTGAAAATAACAAATGGAAACTGAAGAGCTAAGAACTATGTATATATTTCAATTATAAAAATAACCATCTACGCAACATTCCATGAAGGACCAAGCAAATATACTAAGCTGATGTTGTTGCTTTGTTTTAAGACCATTCCACATACATTATAACTAGCGGAGGATGAAATTCCATAAAAAAAAATCAGACAAGACCAACCGACCCACAGGAAACTACAAACACGCTTTCTCACATACCAACAAAGGCTGAGTCCGAGATCCAAAGCGAAAGGGACTGAGAGGAGATGGGAGTGATCGGTAAAGACGAGCATTTGAAACGCTGGGCCCATCGTAAGAACTATTCTGGTGCAAACAATATCGCAATATTACATTTCATTCAGTAGTGACAATAGCGATATTGTAAAGACGACTATTTTGGGATCCAAATTCGATGTTAGTTCGACCCATTTTTATCAAAATAAGTATTTAAATATTTCATGTTTATATAACCATACATTCAACAGACGCAGCGATGACAACATTTACAACAGGGCAAGCATTTCCAGAAATTTAATTATACTTATAATGTTGATTTTCTAAAATGCAGTTACATTGATACATTATTCCTCTAGTATCTGGTTTTGTGAATAATTATGGGTCGATTATAAAGTAGGTTCAACCCGACTCTTTTTTTTTTTTTGTTTGTTTAAGAACATATCTCATAACGTCGACGTTTTCACTGATATTCTTCTTTATCAAATCTATATTTCATCTTCAATGGGTAATATGGTGATCTATATATCTGCTGAATCTCTAATTCCGCATCGCAATCCGAAAATTTTCTTCGTGAACATCAAACGTAGAACCACACCTGACGCTTGAAATATTCGCTAAACAGTCAACTGGTGAAAGTTCGGAAATCAATTTTCTTCTAAACTGTAAATATTGTGTGCGATTTCCTTTTAATTCTTTGGTCTAATCAGTGACATAAAAATATGAAAGGCAAAAATATTAAAAGTGGAATACGCTAGATTAAAGCAAAGTTTTAGCATGAAACTAAAAATATATATTTAAAAGAATGAGATCCAGCAGGTTTTTTAAAATCAAGACACCTATTGATTGGCTAACGAGATTCATGAAAGAAATTTTCAACAAAAATAAAATCTAGCAAAGATGGGATGCACGAGTAAAAACCAAATTTGCAACATAAAATTAAACATTTAAAGAATATTTTGATGCGAC
>JARLTB010000114.1:2647500-2742500 GCA_030141615.1 Unio pictorum
CCTTACTTATTGAAGATTAAAAGTCCTTCATCGCATGCATTGGTGTTGGTCTAACCCAGTTAGATAAATAATTGATGTCAGCTATATAAAGCTGACTAGAGACAAATCACCGACTGTGTTGAGGAACAGGTTAGGATATTAATGGGTGTACATAATTAGTAATTTGAGATAGGATTATTAGTTGTGTTAGATGTTGGTATCTCGCCCTGTTGTGTATGGCGCGATTTATTATTAGTATTTGTGTTCGAAAAGCTTTCTAATGACTCAAGTAAACGTGAAACCACAACAAAAACAAAAACCATACGAGTGTGAAATTGGAGATTTCTCTTATGTGTTCATAATGTGCTTAGAGAAATCTTCGAGTTTAAAAAGCCTTCCGATGACATCGACTGTTGTCTTGAAGTCCGTGGAACTGGGTAAACAAGCACATGGGTAGATGTATGAAACATTCTCAGTGTGAGTCAAATCCAATAATGCTTAGTGTGAATTAACCCGAACTTCAACGATTTCGATTGCAACTTCTGCTGGATATTTTACATTAATGAATCTGTTCCAACATAAGCCAAATTTATTTAATAAATTTGTTTAACCGATTGCCAAACATTGGCGCTACATTAAGGGGGTGGGGGTGGATACAGAACATACGGCACGACAATAATATCTTACTTATACAGGTGGGACACTTCTCTTTAATACGTTTTGACAAGTGATGTTTCACAGACATTTTACCTTTTCGGGCCAGTAAAGAAGTCCTGATGAATGTCATCGACAGGAATCAGCCATAAAAGGGGCAACCTGTGGGGTCCGGGTATGAAAAAGATCCACAATTTGGATCGATTAAATAGATTGTAATTATTGAACACCTAACTACAATATGTAGATTTCAACGCCTCTCGGTCAATATGCAGTTAGGTATTTCTCCCAAATACAGAAAACGTTTTTTAAACAATCGTGTAGCCGATATTTTGGAATCCATAGATTAATATAATGTAATAAATTTGGAGAATGCGCATTGTATAGCGCCCGTTCTTAGCAATTCTTAGACTTGTGTGATTATTGGGATTATGCGCCATGAAAATATTCCTAGCGCGAAATAATTCACCAACTACTACGGGCATACGTCACAGAGTCGAGTGTAAGTAAGTCAGAATCAGGCCATGGTTCGCTAGAAGTGAATTTAGGTTCCATCCGAATGACTGTCCCTGCTGTAACATAGTCCATATTAAAAACAATTGGGGTAAAACAGAAGTGTGGCTGAGATGGCAATATATATTGTAGAAAAGAAGTAAATTACACAATGAAATCAATAAGTAGGGACATTGTAGGGACTGTTTGAGTGTCCATAGTGGAAAATAGCAGTAGTTATATGAGAGTAATACGCCGGAAAAAGGGAACATTAACTTGCCTAGGGTGGCGGATTAACCATGCCAATGTTACTAAATGGTATCAATAGTTTGTACTCATAGAAACCTTACTTAGAGAACTTTGATTTCAACGCCTCTTACACTGTTTCGAGAACAGACCCATTTCTAACAGTAGAGAAAGTTTAAAGAAAATTCGTCAAGCCGATTTCGAGAAACCTGCAACTAAAGAAAGGACCTCCAGCAGATCACATGCCGTTAGATTATATACATGTATATATATGTGGTCCATTGCGTCCCCTCTGTATACTCTTGACATAAATGATATTTTATCTCTAGGAAATAGGGTCCACCTACGAAAGAAGATATTATTGTCGTGCCGTATGTTCTGTATCCACCCCCACCCCCTTAATGTAGCCCCAATGTTTGGCAATCGGTTAAACAAATTTATTAAATAAATTTGGCTTATGTTGGAACAGATTCATTAATGTAAAATATCCAGCAGAAGTTGCAATCGAAATCGTTGAAGTACGGGTTAATTCACACTAAGCATTATTGGATTTGACTCACACTGAGAATGTTTCATACATCTACCCATGTGCTTGTTTACCCAGTTCCACGGACTTCAAGACAACAGTCGATGTCATCGGAAGGCTTTTTAAACTCGAAGATTTCTCTAAGCACATTATGAGCACATAAGAGAAATCTCCAATTTCACACTCGTATGGTTTTTGTTTTTGTTGTGGTTTCACGTTTACTTGAGTCATTAGAAAGCTTTTCGAACACAAATACTAATAATAAATCGCGCCATACACAACATGACGAGATACCAACATCTAACACAACTAATAATCCTATCTCAAATTACTAATTATGTACACCCATTAATATCCTAAGCTGTTCCTCAACACAGTCGGTGATTTGTCTCTAGTCAGCTTTATATAGCTGCCATCAATTATTTATCTAACTGGGTTAGACCAACACCAATGCATGCGATGAAGGACTTTTAATCTTCAATAAGTAAGGTATAACCAATTAATTATGGAACTGTGAATAAAGAATGAAAACCAACTGGATGTGAATAAGGAATAAGTAACCAAATGCATGTAGAAAAATTTAAATCGGGAATAAGTAACTGGTTACTTATTCCTTATTCAAACGGTAACTGGTTACTTATTCCTTATTCAATCGGGAATAAGGAATAAGGAATAAGTAATCAACTTGATGTCAATTTGTTTATGTGCGATATCTATATCAGGAGGATGTGCATGAGGATTTGTTATCTGCACTAGCTTTGCCAACCAACACCACAGAAGCAGAACTGTTCAAGTCACTGGATGGATATATATCAGGACAACTAAAATGGTCCTTTTGTGTTGGCATATGCACAGCCGGAGCTGCTGTCATGACCGGACGACTGTCTGGTTTAACTGCTCGGATTAAGCAGGTTGCACCTGAGACTGAATCTACGCATTGTATCATTCACAGGGAAATCCTGGCAAGCCGAAAAATGTCACCGGAATTTAACAGCGTAAGATTGATGTCGTTAAAGTTATTAACCACATCAAAGCACACGCCCTTGACTCGCGCCTGTTTGAGCAGCTTTTTGAGGAGATGGACGCAGAGCACAGATGCCTTCTCTTATACACCGAAATAAGATGGTTATCCAAAGGAAAATCGCTAACCAGAATATTTGAATTACGAGAGCCATTGCAAAGATTTCTCTCAGAAAAGAAGTCACCGCTGGCAGCACATTTTAGTGACAAGGTACTGGTCGCAAAACTGGCTAACCTGTGTAACATATTCAGCCTGCTCAATGAACTCAATCTGTCCTTTCAGGGAAAAATGACAACTGTTTTCAAGTTGGCAGACAAAGTAGCTGCATTTAAAGCCAAACTGGAGTTGTGGGGACGGCACGTGAGCAGAGGCATATTGGACATGTTTCAGACATTAGCGGGGATTTTAGGCGAGACTCAGCCTGAGCATTCATTCTCCCAGTTGATGCATGATCACCTGTCTTTGCTTTTAAAAGAGTTCGAGCGCTACTTCCCAACCACAAAAGACACACGAACTGGTAAGGAATGGATCCGCGACCCATTTGTCAACAAACCAGGTGAATCTAGCATGTCTGTGCAAATCAACTGCTGAAGATTGCAAATGACGCCGGCCTTAAAACTACCGGTGTTCTGGATTAAAGTCATGGCGGAATAAATATCCTGAGATTGCCACCACAGCACTTAAATCCCTATTGCCATTTCCGACATCCTATCTGTGTGAAGCGGGGTTTTCTGCAGTGACAGCAACCACAACAAAACAACGGAATAAACTGGACATAAGTAACACACTTCGGGTGTCATTGTCTCCTATTACCCCCAGATGGAACCGTCTCGTTGCAAAGAAACAAGCTCAGGGTTCTCACTGGTTTAGCGTTCTAGTGAGTAAAAATGTTAAATCACTTTATATTCATTTTTGATGTAACTGTATTTTATTTGGAAGGCATGTTTAAATACAATTAAATTAAAATTATTAAATCAAAACAATCTAAAATATAAACAATCAACGTCCCCTCCTCCCTCAGTCGGCCGCGGTAAAATTATCAAACGTTGACCGGTCCGCGGCGATAAAATGGTTGGGGACCACTGCGTTATATGACTCAGTATGTGTGTGTTTTTAAACTATATTTTGGGGTTTGTTTTGTTTGTTACTTTCTGTTGTTACTGGCACTTTTTAAGCTAACCATTTCGGCTCTCCAGTGTGCATTTTCGGCTATATTTTTGAGGTTTTTATTATTTTAGTTATATTTATTTATTGTTGTTGTTGTTATTACCAGTTCATGTGAAAATTGGAATTTTGTTAAAATTGTTTGTTAGCTGCTTTGGGGGTTTTCACGACAAAGTAAATTGCAGTATCTACATGAGCTAGCCGGTTTGTCTTTCCAGTTGATTTTTGTTGGCATTTTTGTATATTTTATTATTTTCTTATTTTTTTTTATTTATATTTTTCTATTGACACTGGTGCCTGTTAGGCTAGCCATTTCGGCTCTCCAGTTCATATATTAATTAAAATTATGTGTATATTTTACTAGTGTTTTGGGGGTTTGCCTTTTCGGCTCAATTATATTATTATAGTTTTTATTTTTAATTGATACTGGTGCTTTTTATGCTTTCCCTTTCGGCTCTCCCGTACCTAAGTTGATTTAAAATTCTGTTTGTGCTTTTTTGCTAGTCGTTTTTGGTTTTTTTTGGGGGGGGGGATTTTAGCTTTCTTTGTCGTCGGGCTATCTTAAGTGTCTCTCTTTCTACCGTATCTTACCCTACATTGGTACTTGAATGTGAGTTTGTTTTGTTTCAGTCAGGTTCTTTGTATGTCTGTTTGTTATATATCTGGTTCTGACTGTGTGTGCACAATTGTTTTTCTGTAAGTTTCTAGTTATTTAGTAAAGTTTTTTTAAATGTGTTTATTTGACAGTGGAAAAAGGAGACGATTATATAGGTTTCTTAGAATTTTGTTTATTATTATTTCTCAGGTATCGTTATCGATTGTTTTCTTTTTCTAATCACAAATAGAATATATTTAAGTATTTCCTGGTATAGCTTTTTATTGTTTATCTTTTATGTGTATAGTAGCATATTGTGGTCAAAGATATATGTTGTTTTCCTTATTTATTTTCTTTTGTCATCTAGTACATCGCATGCTAATAGCAAATGGTTTTTATTGTCAATAAATATTTTATATAAGGGGCACGTGGGGAGGTTTTTAATGACTTTTCTTTTAAAGTCCATTTCCCCAGTCCACCAGGCGTCATCAAGATACTCATAAATTTGGGGGATTTCTTTTGGGTTTTTTAGTTTCATTCGATTTTTCCATATTGTGTTGCAGTTAAAGTGCGGGTTATTTATCTGTTTTGTAGGGTGGTAATTTGGAATTTATTATTAAGTCATACATTTCAGTTGAGTATTTAGTATTCCATATTCTGTTCTGTGTTCTGTATTCTTTTAGGACTTGGGTTTGTCTGCAGGCAATTATGGGTGGTACTATTAGTTTTGTGATGTTATTATTAT
The DNA here is from genome assembly GCA_030141615.1 of Unio pictorum. Taxonomy (NCBI): domain Eukaryota; kingdom Metazoa; phylum Mollusca; class Bivalvia; order Unionida; family Unionidae; genus Unio; species Unio pictorum. The sequence continues at coordinate 2,652,923 of JARLTB010000114.1, forward strand.
TGTATAATTATTTTTTATATGCGGCATCAAAAATCCGAACCAATAGGTCTATATACTTTGTCATGGGTGTTTTGGCGCATTTTGAAAATTGTTTAATTTGTCAAGGTAGTTAGCTGTTTGTTTAAGTTTTAGATTTAGGATGTACATCCCTCCTCTGTCTTTTTCTTTTTGTAATGTGAAGCGAGAGGTTTTGCGTATCTTGTTCTATATAAAGGTATAGATTGCAGATTATATCTGTTTTATGTAATGAAGATCAAAGTCGATTATGTTAAATTCGTGCCATATTGAGTTAAAAAGATATGTTTTGGCTATTTGTATTCTTTGTAGGAGAGTGAGGTTTATGACATTCCAGACAGTTTTATGTTTGTTTATTTTATTTATTATTTGATTCATATTTTACATTTTATTGTTTTTTCCTTGGTATATTCCTAGGACTTTAATATGGTCTTTAACAATTTCTGTCGGTAGTTGGGTGTTATTTTTGTTCCAATTGCCGATAAGTTGTCTTTAATTTTTTTCTGTCGGTAGTTGGGTGTTATTTTTGTTCAAATTGCCGATTAGTGGCATCTCTGTTTTATCATGATTGATATCTGAACCCGAGCGAGGCTTCACTAAAATGTTTGAATTGTTTGGTTTCTGTAGTTTGGAATGTTTTTTACTTTTATATCATTATCATTTTGAATTTTTCTGTTTAGTGCTTCGATTCCAGTTATATAGAACACCATTGATAGGGAGCATCCTTGTCTGACTGATCTGGTAATGTTGAATGGTTCGGTTTGAGCCCCATTAATTTGTATTTTTGATTGTATGTTGTTATATACAGTTATATACAGTTTGTATCCAACTTGTAAAGTTTTTCCCAAAGCCGTTTTTCTTTAGTGGAGCAAGTATAAAATGTATCTCTATCTTATCGAACGCTTTCTCGTCATCAAAGAGAATTAAGACGCCATTTTTTCCATTTTTATTCATATATTCAAAGATTGTTTTTATTGGTAATATAATGTTTTATATTTGCCTCCATTCCTCATTGGTTGCTTAGTATTATGTCGCTAAGAGTGTTTTTTAGCCTGATTGCTAATATGGTGTTAAGAATCTTGTAATCTATATTTAGGAGGGAGAATGGGCGCCAATTTTTTAGGCACAAAATATCGCCTTTGTTTTTAAAGATAAGGTTAATAAGTCCAGTTTTCATTGATTGGGTCATTTCTTTGTTTTCAAAAATCGCATTGTAAAGATCTTGAAGCATTGGACTAATCACTTTTTAAAACTTTTGGTAAAATTCTGCGGTTAACCGGTCTAGTCCTTTGTGCTTTGTTCTTGTTTTGGGTTTCTATAGCTCTTTCTATCTCGTCTTTTGATATGGGCTGTTGACACATGTCTTTACCACTTTTTTGAGATGGTGGGAAGATTGATGTAGTCTAGGTAGTTATTTATGTTTTCTTTCGGTATATGTATGTTTTCTTTCGGTATATTTTTTGGATTTATATAGTAGCTGATATTAATCTTTTACATATGATAAAATATCACTTTTCCTTTCTATTATTGAGTTGTTTTTTTTTTAGTTCAATAAGTGATTTTTTCATTTCTCGATCACATTTATTATTTCATAATAACGTTATGGGAGGTCTAATATGGAGTTTTTAACTTCCAACGAATTTTCCCCCACTTGACTGCCGTTTGAGTTGTGTATTCCATTGTTACGGTTTTGTGGTCTGCTAATTTTTCGTTTAAAATTTCACACTTGGATATGTTTTAGATATAGTTTTTATTAATATAAATGCGGTCAATTCGTGAAGTATATTTGGTACATTAAGCGGTGTATATTTTGTCTTAATAATAATAATAATAATAATACTAATAATAATAATAGTAATAATAATAATAATAATAATAATAGTGGGGACTTTGTATAGCGCCAAATCTTTAGAAGCCCTAAGCGCTTTACACCATCTATAATGATATCACAGCACCACTGAAAAAAATAACAAAAAAAATGAAATTGGAAAACATAAAAACATGCTGAAAACATATAAGTTACAAAACATTATTAGGTCTCTAAGTTTTTCCCTGCAGTCGAAAAAGGTGAGTTTTAAGAGCACTGTTAAAAGGGACCACTAAGTCTTTGTGTCTAATTTGAATGGTTAATTCGCTCCACATAGCCGGGGCCTGGCATGCAAAAGAAAGTTGCCCATATCACTTCGTTTTCACAGTCTGAACGATGAGTATAATAATAATAATAATAATGAGGACTTTGTATAGCACCTAATATTTAAAAGCTCTAAGCGCTTTACACCATCAATAATGACATGACTACACTACACAACAACAAATGACAAAAGCAATGAAATTGGAAGACATAAAAACATGCTGAAGATATATAAGCTACAAAACATGATTAGGTCGCTAAGTTTGTCCCTGCAGTCGAAACAGGTGTGTCTTGAGAGCATCACTTTGTCTTTATCTAATTTCAATGGGCAATTCGTTCCACGTCACCGGGCCCTGGTATGCAAACGAACGTTGTCCACATGACTTTGTTTTCACCGTGGGAACAATGAGTATACGATTATCAGAAGAAGAGCGTAAGGATCTAGTTGGTGTATACACATGGGTGAGGCTGGATAGGTATGTTGGACTGGAGTCTGTCATTGAAATATAGCACAGAGAATAAATTTTATGTTTGATTCTGTATCGAATTGATAGCCAGTGTAGGGTACAGAGCAGTGGTGACGTGTGCTCTAATCGAGGTACTCTAAAGATGATCCGTGCATCTATGTTTTCAACTTTTTGACGTTTGTGGAGTAAATATTGTGATGAACCAGACAGAATTGAGTTACAATAGTCCAGTCTTGAAAGTACGAATGAACACACAAGTGTTTTAGTGACATCAACTGAAAGATATTTACGAATGAAACTGATGCGTCTCAATTCAAGATATGCAGCCCTGCAAATGTTCAAAACATGTTGATGCAATGAGAGAGTACTGTCTAGAGTGACGCCTAGGTTCCGTACTGACTGTGAGAATTTAATGTTGGTGTTGCTGATATTTTTTGTCTGAGGTAAAGGATGTGAATGAGAAAGTCTTTGTGTTGTGATCAGAATAGACTCAGTTTTATCAACATTCATATGCAGCTTGTTACATGTCATCCATGATTTCACATCAGAAATGCACTTCTCTACTCCATGGATGGTAGCATCAACTTCAGTTGGGTGGCTAGACTTGTATATTTGGGTGTCATCAGCATACAGTTGGTGCGACAATGGGTGATGATCTAAGACACTTGAGAGTGGCTGATTATACAGAATGAAGAGAACAGGTCCCTGTGGAACACCACAACATACGTCAACTAAGCTGGAGTTTATTCCATTTGCAGATATAATGTGTGTCCTGTTGACTAAGTAGGATTTGAACCACTGTAAGGCTACATTCTGAATGCCAAATACATGCTGGAGACGGTAAAGCAATATATCATGCTCTGTTGTGTCAAATCCAGGAGAGTGAGGACTGTAATCTTTCCACTATCCAAAGCAGAGAGAATGTCACTAAATACTTTCAGAAGAGTAGTTTCCTTACTGGGGCAAGAGCGATATGCAGACTGTACATTGCTGAAAACACTGTTTGAATTCAAATAAGATACAAGTTGAGTTAGAACAACCTTTTCTAAGATTTTTTATATGAAAGAGTGACTAGAAAATGAGCGGTAGTTCTTTAAATCTTATGGTCCAGTGTTGGTTTCTTCAGCAGCGGCTTTACGATGGCAGTTTGAAAAATAATGCAAATGCCCCAAATAAGATAGAGAGATATTAATAATTATCAGTTAGTGAAGGCAATATTGGGTCTAAGCACTCAAACAGCAGTGATGTCGGAATTGGATCAAGTTTAAAAGACTTTGGTGCACTCTTCATCACGATTGTCCGTACTATATCAGTAAAAACAGTTTCAAATGCTCCTAATTTTTGTCGCTGAAATTCTGCATCATAACTGTATGGTGACGAGTCAGTTGAAATTGTGCTGTCAAGCGAATCTCTAATGGTTAATGTCTTGCAAATGTAAGTGTCTGAAAGCATCAATTAGGTTAATGTTTTCTATCATTTCTTTTAAAACTGCAGCTGATTGTTTATCATTGGTTGGAATGGGTTTGTCTATCTCATTTAGGCAGGCATTGAAGTTGCCGATTAGTATAGTTCCTTCCTGACTGTAGTATGATATATAATCCGAGAGGTTCCTTAAAAAGGGTAGTCTTTGGATACGTCGGGCCGGTGAACATGTGTTTATGATGTGCGTATTGTGTGCTTGTATATGTATCATTCTTATATTAAGATGTGTAGGAGTTGTGTAGTTTTTCCAATTGTTTTGTATGTGTTGGTCTTTGATTATCAAACCAACTCCTGAACTAATGTGCAGAAGATCTTTTTGTATAATAAAAATTGCATCGAGTTTATCCTCTATATAGTTTATAAGTTTTTGCTTTATGTTATGGATTTCTTGGAGTGCTATGATATCATAGGATTGTATGTTTTGTATATTTTATACAGCTATGATTATATCAATGCCTCTAATAGTTATGAATGCGAGCTTTAGAGCATTTTTCTCATCAATTTCTTAGAGGTACTTAATTTTCAATTTCTGTGTTTGAATTTATAATTTGAGATGTTTATTGTTGTTGAATTGTTAGGTTTGGGGTTTTATCCAGTGGGATTGGTTGTTGTCGTTGTTGTTGTTTCGGTTGTTAATTTTCGTTTTTGTGGTTTCTCTTCTTGGGGCTGGATAGTGGCGTCATGGAGTCACAATCCTTTGATTCCAGGTTTTGTTTTTGTTGGTTAGATGTCGGGGCGGTTGTTTGGTTTTCCATTTCTTCTGGTTGGGTGGTTTCTTTAGTGGTCGTCGGTTTAATTGGGGTCAGCATCTGATGTGGTGTCATTTCTCTTAGTATTTGTTTGATCTGTGTCGTGTTTGGGGTATCCGGTGTTTCAAAGGGTTTTTTGGGGGGCTCTGTTCTTTTTGGTATTATGAGGTTTATCTTGTTTTTTCTTTATTTTCCTCGGGCGATTGTGCCTTCCACCTTTTCTTCTTTAACTCCATTTTGGAGGCTTTTAGCAGTTCTTCTTCTGACTCTGTTTCTGGGGCTGGTATTTCTGTTTGTGTTGTTTCTATGTCCATTTTCTCTGGTTCCACTTCAAGTACACTAAAACTGTTTTGGATGCTTAAATGTGGATTTGGTATTCGTTGTTCTTGTTGGGCGGTTTTTAGTTCGTCTTCCTGGTTTGCATTTTCGGTTTCAGTTTCAGGCTCATGGAGGGGCTCATCGTGGTTTTCAGTGGTCTCCTTTGGTGCTGGCATCTGTTCTTTCCCAGTGGTTTGGTGTTGAGATTGTGTGTTTTCTCCTTCCTTTTCAGTAGTATGTTTCGTTTCTGTTTTTGGTTCTAAGGTTGTAAATTGTGCATATGCTTTTTTTGTGTTGTTGTTGCTTGAATATCTGGTTTTATTGTTTCTGCATTTTGTGTGTTATCTGTCCATTTCCATCTATCGTGTCCCGTTTTACCACAGGTACTACATGGACGTACTTGCGTGCAGCCGGGAATCCAAGTTTGTATCGATAGGCCGAAGATTTTACAAAATTCTGGCATTATTGTTGCAGAGGGAACTACTGTCTATTCTTACTATAATCTTTCCCGTGTTTATGCCGGCTATAGTTTTGTACGTTTGCTTGCGTACTTAACTTGTTTTTATACCTAGTCTCTGTTCGAAACCCTCCTGGAAGTTTTTCAGGGGTACCTCGAACGGAAACTTTAACACATATGTCCACTGTCCGTCTATGGAACAGTTGAGTTATGGGAGGCGGCGGTGTGACCTTTGCTACTTTATCTCCCATGGTAATATTTCCCTTGGGTAATAGGAAGTATTTTCATTATGGATATAACAAATATATCGCTCTTCCAATATGTGTGAGGGTATCCGAATTGGAGGAGTTTATTCCTCTTTCAGCTAGCATTGCTAGTAGTGCTGCTGTGTTTGGCCTCTCACTTATTGTAATGTGGGACAGGTCTAATGCCTAGACCCAGGTATCTCTATAGTAAGGGCAGATATACCTATATTTTGGCTCTGCTAATAACCAACTTGTAATCCTTTTATATGGGAATACAGTCACAGTGACAGGTGTATTATACTCCTGTGAGGAATATGCACAACGTTTTGTGCGGGAAAAATATTACTTTCCAGAGTTTCTCACACTATATTTAAAGTCAAAGTTGGTTAATGAGAGAGTATGTTTAACAGTTATCAACACATATACAATGCTTAAGATATTATATCCGATCAGTTAATAATTTACAAGGACTAACATGGGGACAATGGCATATTATAAGAGGCACATCATGAAACAAACGTATTATTCATTGGTCCGTCAATGCATGCTGCTTTTCTTTCAGACGAAAGTGATAAATGCACGACATTGGAAAAATATGAAGCAGACAAGGATTTGAAAAGAATTCTGCCTCGTTAAATGGTAACATATATGCAATTAATTTTAAAAATACTTTGCATCGATATGTTCGTCATATAAATCATGCAATAACTTTATGATGTTTGATTTATATGTTTTTACTGAAAAGATCTATAATTTACTGACGATAACATCGGGTATCGATCTGACATGACTAGTGAACGTTTGTAAACATATCCCACTAAACCCAAAATTGAAGCTTCATAATTCGTTGACACTGTACCACCTAAACAAAGGCACCATTTAATTAAACTTTGCTTAAAGAATGAAGTAAACGCAGTGTTTAAATAAATTGATCTTGATGCAGCTAAAGTAGAAGATTAGATTCAAGTGTAGCTACATGCACAATAGCATAACCAAAAGCATTAATGCAAATACAATCCACATATCTGATAAATTATATTACAATCCTTTGATAGATTTGTGTTTTAAGTTGAAGTAAACATATTCAGTACCGAAGCTATAAGGGATAAACAAATAAAAGCTGGTGTCGTTCTTTAGTTGCAGCAATATCATTAAATTTAAACATCGAGTTTGAACCGCTCTGGTGGCCTAGTGGTACTAGCGTCCACCACTTAAGCGGGAGGTCATGGGTTCGATCCCCGGCCGAGTCATAGCCGATTTACAAAAATGCTACTAACAGAGGCCTCGCTTGAGATTCACCATTAAGAGGCTAATGTTAGGACCGGTTCGCTTATTGTCAGTATAATGTGACTGGGTGGGACATAATGTTTCATGTATGCGGCATGAAGCCCCAGTGCTAGACATCACTATAAACTGCCTCTCTGAAGACATCGTAGCGATTATGACTGAACAATTGTTAAAGCTACGTTAAAATGCCTAATCAAACAAACAAACAAAGAAACATGCTTCAATCTTTTAACTAAGCCATCTCCTCGCGATCAAATCTCATTTATAGAAAAAAAATATTGGATGCGCGAGATAAAAGGAAAGATTTAACATGAAAAAAAAATTGGGATGCCGCAAGTTTCAGAAAACAAAGTTTCACCATTGAATTAAAAACATCTTTAAAAAATACACAAATGGTATGCGCAAGTCAAAAGAAAAGATTCAAGATAAAAGTAAAAACAACAAGAACAGAAAATCGGGATGCCGGGAGTTCAAAAACGCCATATTTTGTTAGGAAGAGGCTAGTCAGAAAAGAACGTTTCAACGTTAAGAAATTAAATATAAAGAAAATGAAGCAACAATTTTATGCGAGAATTGAAAATGAATTTCAAATATAAACTTATGAAAATAAAAGAATAAAATTGGGATGCAGTGAGTTTAGAACCACTTTATACTTGTTTGACTGACGTGAGAAAAGAACGAAAGTTTCCACTTACAAGTCTAAAAGTAAAAAGAAAATGACAAATTAAGACAAGCGTTTTTGATAGAACGTTTCAAAACAAAAAATTAAAATTAAAAAACAAAATAAAATATTGGGATGCTATGAGTTCCAAACTCGTGAGCAATTGAGACTTTGGTCATAAGAGAAAGATTAAAGAAACAAATGTATTTTTTTAAAGTGGTAAAAGCAAAGTAAATAGTATAAACTATGATTAGAGAGTTTAAAAGAAAGTTGCAACATAAACTTTAAAACCCAAAAAAAGTATCATGATTGTGATACCACGAGATTTAATGTTGTGACCTCTTTTGCAAACTAAAGTCATAAAACAAACTTAAAAAAAAAAAGGGAAAATACAAACTTAAAAATTAAGAAAGGGAATAGACAAACTTAAAAAAAAAAAAAGGGAAAAGACAAACTTAAAAATTAAGAAAGGGAATAGACAAACTTAAAAAATAAGAAAAGGAAAAGACAAACTTAAAAAATAAGAAAGGGAAAAGATAAACTTAAAAATTAAGAAAGGGAATAGACAAACTTAAAAAATAAGAAAGAGAAAAGACAAACTTAAAAAATAAGAAAGGGAAAAGACAAACTTAAAAAATAAGAAAGGAAATAGACAAACTTAAAAAATAAGAAAGGGAAAAGACAAACTTAAAAATTAAGAAAGAGAATAGACAAACTTATAAAATAAGAAAGGGAAAAGACAAACTTAAAAAATAAGAAAGGGAAAAGACAAACTTAAAAAATAAGAAAGGGAAAAGACAAACTTAAAAAATAAGAAAGGGAAAAGACAAACTTAAAAAATAAGAAAGGGAATAGACAAACTTAAAAAAATAAGAAAGGTAATAGACAAACTATTAAAAAACAACTGGATGAACAATTTGAAAATAAAGATTCAACATAAAAAAGAAAAGTAAACAACTTGTAAGAAAATACGCTGTGCGATAATAAACTCATGTTTGAAGAAAATATTAAAAGGAGTAGTAGAATGACATAAAAGTAAAATTTCGACACCAAGATCTTTTCGAACTCTAGATCTTTTGTTTATCAAGACTGACATATATCACCACAATGCAGCATAGTAAACTGTCAATTACAGCAACCGGAATATGGATATAATGTTACGTGTTTAGGCAATATATAATAAACAGTAACACAGAAAAAGTGAAAATAATCAGCTTTTTAAAATTTAACAAATAATGTATTTCCTTGGAAACATATTGTAAAGCTATTATATTATATTATACCACAGAATAATAATACAGAGGTTTACGAAAATCATAATAAATACTCTAATGAATTACAAACAGTGTATACGAAATAATACATTTCTACACACGGGGAAGTGCATATGATATTAAATTATCTTTTCCCTTGATGTGCTGATGTCAAGATTATATTCATGTAAGAATAAACTCCACCTATGTAGCTGACATTTGAAGATGTAAGAACTATCACGTTTTTTGAGTATGATTTTCACTTATCAAAAAGGCTCCTGGCATTTTGCAGTCCAAACGGAACTTGTTTTCCTTCCTCAATAGATTTCTCAGAAGTTCAGCAATTATATAAAAATTGGAGCAAGATTTCCTATAGTACCAAGCCATACCTAAAAGTCGCACCAGTTGATTTGTGTTAACAGGTACAGGAAATATATAGTTTGTCTCGTCCTTAACATCTATAGGTTTATGTTGCACATGTCCCATGAAATGTATTAGGAAGGGCACACTTCCACGGCAGAACTCACTTTTAGATACATTGATTTCCAGTTTGCATTGAATGAGTATGTCAAAGAATTTCCGTATTGTCGCTAAATGTTCTTTCCATATTTCGCTATAGAAGATCACATCATCGGTATAAGCATCAAAAGTATTTCGCTCTTTCCGTTAGTGAAATTGCCAGAATCCTTTCAGACGGTCGCTTTTGGTGATATGTTTTGCCATTTCCGATCTTATCAATACAGTCATCGATTCTTGGTAATGACAAGAAATATAGTTTTGTCACACTGTTCACCTTCCTATAATCAGTGCACATATGGAAAGTTTTATCTCGTTTTGGAACAAGTAAACATGGTGAATACCCGTCACATTACTAGGCTTTATGAAAACCATTAACCAGCAAATAATGAATTTATTTTGTCAAACATTCCTCTTAGAGAGGGTTCATACTGTACGGATGTTGTTTTACAGGTTTGGAATTTACAATTTCCACGTAATGGAAACATATTGTCATTGTAGGAACATCGGAAAATAAATGCTCATATACACTTAATAACTGTTTGAGTTCATTTATGTCTAGCTCTTGCAAATGTATACGTTTCTGGTTAAGATCTTCAAAAATTCATTTTATTCATAACTTTGTAAGGCTGTAAACAAAATCTAATCAGACAGGTACATGAACTAAAGAGGGTTCAGTTTCGGCAATGGCCCTATGAAACAAACAGGAGATATCGTGATATTTTTCCTTCTCTACAACAAGCGAGTGTCGCTTATCGCCATGCATATAATAAAGTTAATGAATAATTAAAATAGGATCACTATGATTATTACTGTCTGACTGATCCAAACAATGAATGAAAGTGTCCTCATCAAAAGCCTGAACAATGCATGTGTCAGCTAAAGGAACACTTTCATTATCATTCTCAAGAGGATTTTTTACCATAGCTCTGGTAACTACACAAGCTGGGAATAAACATGGAATTCTTTCTTAAATGGATCGACTATCTGATCCAAAATAAAGCTTGCCAGTTATCAGCGAATTAACCACAACATTGTCTCTAGCTAGGTCATGCCAAGTAAAAAATAAGTTCCATCTACAGGTAACACAGACTGTCACGAATCATGAGACTAAATGGGATGACAAATGTACGCTATGGAGAGGAACATTAATAAAGCCGCACTCTATTTCCTGAATAAGAACACTCATCAGATGAAGATTTCTCAAATAAAGGCGAAGTACTAGACAATAAATGACAGAAAAGATCATGCGTTCCTTAAAAATCTAATAGGGTTGGGATAGGCCGTATCAACCAAGAGTGCTATAAGACCATTGGAAATGAATGGCTCATAATTATCCGTAATACAATCCAACTGGTGTTTACCAGACAAATGTTATTGATTTAAATACATGACCTTGACCTTGACCTCTTAGACATAAGAGCATTTGGAACAAGTCTTCTCTGAAGTTTGATTGTTAGAGGCTGTACCAGTGTGCGTCTTTGAAGGACTTGTATTAGGCTGAAATGCTTTTATACCAAATGATTGTTGAGTAGAAGTCTAATTTACAAAAGAAAATTGAAAAAGTACTCATCAGTGCTAAGAGCAGCTTTATCCAAGGTTCCGATCTTCTGTTCGTCCAGATAAGTTTTAATCTTTGAACTCTTCAAGTAATACAAGTTGTTTGAGACTTTCATATTCATTTTAACTGTCTTGGCTATCTATCTATCTATATGTCAAATAACAACTATTTTCTCATTTGCCATGAGTTTGTCCAGCTTCTCTTGTACAGTTTCTGAATTTTTCAGATAAGCTTCAGGGACTAACTCAACCTTTAAGATGTATTTTGTAACCACATCATATTCACCACTTTGCTGAACTAACAGTGACTGGCAAATATCACTAGCCTTACAAGTGTGTTCACATTGTAAAGACTGATTCAAATGGTCAGATGGCCATTTTAAATTTTCAATAACTTGTTCAAAACGAGTAACATATTTGTCTACTTCTCTTTCTCTGAAAGTTGCAATAGCCTAATGTTCCTTGCAAGATCAAACTTTAAATTTGCATTGGAAAAATTGAATGTGCTTTTCACTTGCCTATTCAATTTCCTTCATTCTACAGTGATATTCCATCTCTTCCTTCTCTCTCTCTCTCTCTCTCTCTCTCTCTCTCTCTCTCTCTCTCTCTCTCTCTCTTATGAATGCAATTGATCATTTAAAACAGTATTTTTCGTTTTGTAATTCCGCTTGTCTTTCTTATTCTTCCTTATCTAAATAGCATTTGTTTTTCTTGTAACTGCATTTGTCGTTCTGTCTATTCCTTATCTAACTAAATTTGCATTTGTTTTCCTTGCAACTGCATCTGCATTTGCATTTGCCTTTCTGTCTATTTGTGCTAAAGCTCGAGCTTCCTTAGCACCAATTCTACTTTGTAACTTAAGTTTAATTATTTTACTTTTGTATCAGAGTCTGATATAGACTTACTGATAAAAACCAAAGCACTTTATCCAAAAACGTTATTTCCTAATGAACATCATAATGATAATATCATTTTAAAATGTAGTAGACGATTGCTATAGGGAACACGATTGGCCGAGTAGTCTAAAGCGCTCTCCCTTATGGATCACTGCCATCACAATTCTGTCTGCGTGGGTTCGAGTCTCAGATTCGGAGCCAACGTATGTATGTGAGAAAGCTTGACAGTAGCTTGTTGTGGGTCGGTATTTCTTTCCGATGGAGGGGTGGGGGAACCCATGTATATCCTATTTTGTGCTGAAAATGGCGTTAAACAATACAACAACGACAACCACAATTCGATACAGGATCAAATACAAAATTTGTTCTCTGTGCTATGTTTCAATGACAGACTCCAGTCCAACATAACTATCCAGTCTCATCCATCTGTATACATCAGCTAGATCCTTACGGTCTTCTTCTGATAATCGTATACTCATTGATCCCAAGGTGGAAATAAAGTTATATGGACAACGTTCGTTTGCACACCAGAGCCCAGCGACGTGGAACGAATTGCACATTGAAATTAGACACAAAGACACAGGGGTCTCTTTTAAGAGTGATCTTAAGACTCACCTGTTTCGACTGCAGGGACAAACTTAGCAACCTAATCATGTTTTGTATCTTATATGTTTTCAGCATGTTTTTATGTTTTCCAATTTCATTGTTTTTGTCATTTGTTGTTCTGTAGTGTGGTCATATCATTATTGATGGTGTAAAGCGCTTTGAGCTTCGAAAGATTAGGCGCTATACAAAGTCCTCATTATTATTATAAATTAAGTCTTGTTCTATGTAATTAACCTTCATTCATTTAAACACAATGGATAGATATGGCTTTACTGTTGTTTTGTGTTGTATTTGTGGGGGGAAGTGGTTCGTTGCTGTTTTTCAAATAATTTACATGAATATGAATATGGTTATTATTAATATCTGCATGTTTGATAACTCACTTTGCTACTATGATCCATCAGTGTTTGGAGATATTTCGGAATGCCATTCCTTTGATTACCTGTCTTGAAAGCAAGACCTTTTAAGTGTGCATCTGTACTATTTGCATGTCCGAAACAATGTAAGGTCATGGTCGATTATTAAGCATTCACAGTTTTCACAGTCGTTGAACTCTGAGGGTCCAAGTCTAGCATTTACATGTCTAGGACTTACAGATACCTATGTGGGCAGTAACTTTACCACGGATGCAAGACAGAAACAAATTCTGTCAGAGCTAAACAAACTAACATTTCAATGAACGTAGGAATAAAATATTTATATTGTTACAATATACAGCAGCTGTAAATTCCTCTAAATGATACTTACCGGGCTCATCTCGGTCGAATCTCGAACCACTCCAATGAGCTGTATCAGTTCTCTAACCTTGATTTGAACTGGAGAAAACAAGTCTGTATCCATGCGTGTCATGGGTTTTTGAGCGGTTTCTGCCATTGCTGTAGAAAGTAATTGTTCAAGATCTGAGCCTTTCTTCATTATATCTATGTCTGTTCCTTGATCAATTATCTGTCTAGCATTGTCATTTGCGGTAGAACACTTTTTCAATTCCTCCTTCATACCCCTTTTGAGAGCTGCATTTTGTTGTCTTAGGTCTTTATAAACATTTTGTATTTTGTCTTTCATTTTTGCTACCTCTTGATCGATTACTTTTTTCAGCCGTAAACGCTGGTCTTCAAGAGCTTTGATTTCTTTCCTCTCAGCAGCATTAATATTCTTATCAAGAGCGTCTGCCTCTCGCTCAGAATTAGTTATACGTCTCACCTTGTCCGAGCACTGATTCATCTTGATCCGTATGTTCTTCTTCACTTCAGCTGCAGCATCAGATACAGTTTCACTAGTATGATGGTCGTGCTTGACTGCTTTGCACAGAACGCAAATAAGTGTTTTACAGTCTTTGCAAACAAGCCTGATTTCATCTTCTGGATGTTGATCACAAAATATTCGTTGCCGAATTTTGCCTTTCATTTCTGGCTCCAAGGTTCCCAGATCACTTATTTTGTGATGTCTGCTCATTTTTGATTTTTCGTGGACATAGCAACATGTTTGGCACAAATTCTCCTCACATTCCAAACATCTACTGCATGCAACGCTTTTAGGACCACAAATATCGCAAGAAAATGTCTCACTTGAATCACTACCAATGTAAAAGTTTTCAGGAAAGGAAATCACTCCTCCAGGTGGTAATTCTACGCTTTTCCTGCACATTGGGCAATTAAATCGACCGTTACTAATGTTAACCTTTACATAATCCTCCAGACATTTGTAACAGAAACTATGGTGACAAGGTATTAGCTTAGGATTCTTGAATATATCCATACAAATGCTGCACTCGTGTCGTCTCGCTGCCATTTTGGAGGTACTTTCGTTTTGTCTGACTAGTATAAATACGGCTACATAGGTTGACGCCAAGCGCATGCTCAGTCAGACATAAGTTTAATACCAGTCTCTTCTTCCATTATTGTTTAATATAATACAAAATTAAGCCTTAGAAAATAAATAAATTAAGTCTGCTTCTTTGTGTTTCCAATACAATTATCATTTTAACATTTTACAAACTAAATAATTATGACCTAGAAGTATACACACTGATCCAGATTATATCCAAGTCATTCACACATGTGCAATAAAAATAGCGTTGCAAGGGATATCACCTTTGTCGTCTTCTCACCGGTCGAACGATGATGTATATATATATATATATATATATATATATATATATATATATATATATATATATATATATATATATATATATATATATATATATGTGTGTGTGTGTGTGTGTGTGTGTGTGTGTGTGTGTGTGTGTGTGATGTACACATAGGCTTGTATAGTTGCTTTTTCTATTTTTTATTTTGGAGTGTGCTCTTTCAACTGATCTTTGCAGACCATCAATAGAAAGGCCCTCCTGTTTTTGTTAGAATGTGTGCTATAGTACAGTATTTAAAGTTATGTTTTAATTGCTTAGTAAATATTTGAAGATGTGTATATATATATATATATATATATATATATATATATATATATATATATATATATATATATATATATATATATATCTTTTTTTAAGATAAATCAAAGGGGATTATCCTTACCTGTATAGTTGCTTGCGATTTATTTACAAATCATTACATGTACAATATAGCCCTACAAGGGTAGATACTCTCTCTCTCTCTCTCTCTCTCTCTCTCTCTCTCTCTCTCTCTCTCTCTCTCGCTTGCTCGCTCGCTCACGGGCGAGACCTATGTAACAATGAACGCTAATGTTAGAAGATACAAGTTCAGATTTGGTCTTACGACCTGACAGAATAGGTCTAGCGATGTTTCTATCGTTAATTGGTTGGACTGGTACCCTGACTACCCTTAATGTTCATTAAAATAGTCAGGTTACTGCCATAAATCATTTGTGTTATTTGGTTCCAACTTGGAATAGGCCACTTCTCGAGATTTTGTGTGCAGCAACTTGGAATTTCAACTTTTTAGTTATGTTCACCATTCACATTCATTGTCTTCACGGTACTCAAAATAGAATGACCCATTCGATCAGAAAAAGTATGCCGAAAACCAGCTGCAAACTAATTTTCCGTGTTACATTTACATGTTATGTAAGTATTAGAGGTCGTAAATACATATTATGTACTTTTAAATTGTATAAAACGTTAATGGACAAGTTTTGTAATGAACAGTGGAATTACAGTCGTGAGAACATTGCGTTTAAGAATGTGGCAAAGAACCTTTTGCAAACAATAGTGAGGAACTATTTCATATTTAAGAATAATGAAGGTTACACCTAGATTTTCAGTAATGTCTCGAGGAAACATTCAGACTTTTGTCCTAAAAGAATACTTTTTTGTTTGTTTGTTGTTAGGATTTTTAACGTAGCTTTAACAAAATTTCAGTCATGTCACTACGATGTCTGCAGCGAGGCGGTTTATAGTGATATCTAGCACCGGGGCATCTAGACCATCTAAGTTGGTCTCTAAGCCTTTTTTTTTTTTTTTTGACTTGGCCGCCAAGCCAAAATAAAAAAAAGGCTTAGAGACCAACTTAGATGGTCTACGGGGCATCTAGTCCTACAATGTAAGCCCCGACGCTGATATTTATGTTTGCTTGCGTCTGGTAGCACTAAAATCAAGATCAACATGTGATACGTCTTACGGGTAGGACTACGGGGCATCATGCCGCAGACACGTAGCATGATGTCCCACCCAGTCACATTTTCCTGACACCAGGCCGACCAGTCTCAACACTAACCTCTAAATGCTAAGCGTTAAGCGAAGCAGCTGTTAGCACCAGGTTTGTAAGTCTTTGGTATGACTCGGCTGGGGATCGAACCCATAATCTCCCGCTTCCGCGGCGGACGCTCTAACCACTAGGCCACCGGAGCGGTAAAACAATACTGTGAATGTAGGAAAGATCTAATGGGACCATTTTAAAAGATTAAAGCTATGGACAGTTTCAAAGGATTTTGTTGCATTATAAGATTATATGGAAGATATGATAGGTCTTAATGGATTTTAACTATTGCCCAATATAATAATATTTGACTGTTATGGGGATTATTCCAAGTTGTTGTAGTATGCTAATACTAATAATATCTAATATAATTATATTTGACTGTTATGGGGATTATTCTAAGTTACTGCGTTATGCTCTCATGTCATATATTTCAAATTTAGTAACAAAATGACTATTTTAAACATAGGGAAAAAAGCCTTCAGTTGAATTCGTACATCAAACAAGTATTTTGGAAATTAAATCATTTCAAGCTATGGACAGTTTCAATTAAATTTTATTCTAAGTTGTCTGTGTATGCTTTCATGTCATGTATGTCAGATTTAATGACAAAAAGACTAAAGGTGTAAAAAAATGCCTTGAGGTGAATTATTGCATAAAACAAACATTTTTAAGATATTTAAAGTGTAAATGGGATATTTGATATTGCCCCTTAGATTTATATATCATGGATTTGGGAGTTGTTACACAACACATGCACACCATTTTGGGAAATTTAATCGTGAAAAGATCATTATGAAGGTAAAAGGTCATCAAGGTAATATAAGTGATAATGGTAATTAAGGGCATCGAGGTAATATAGATCATCAAGGTACTATAGGTCATCAATATAATATAGATCATCAAGGTAATATAGGTCATCAAGGTAATATAGATCATCAAGGTAATATAGGTCATCAAGGTAATATATATCAAGGTAATATAGGTCATCAAGGTAATATAAATCATCAAGGTAATATAGGTCATCAAGGTAATATAGGTCATCAAGGTAATATATATCATCAAGGTAATATAGATCATCAAGGTAATATAGGTCATCAAGGTAATATAGATCATCAAGGTAATATAGGTCATCAAGGTAATATAGGTCATCAAGGTAATATATATCATCAAGGTAATATAGATCATCAAGGTAATATAGATCATCAATGTAATATAGATCATCAAGGTAATATAGGTCATCAAGGTAAAAGAGGTCATCAAGGGAGTGGTTGCCAAAAATAAATATTTGGAAGATATGAATTGGTAACATGATCATGTTACTATTGCCCCATATAAGTTATTGGGGTGGGGGGGGGGGGCATTCCAAGTTATTGCATCATGTTTCCATGTAATAGTTAGCATTTCAGTCCTAGAAAGATTGGTTTAAAAATACTAAATTCCTGGAGGGGAGATGTAAAACAAAATTAATATTTGGAACATATTAACGATTCAAAGTGACTGTTACTATTGCCATGTAGGCTTATATTTCACAGCCTTAGGTGTTTATCCCATGTTGTTTCATTATGCCGTCATGCCTTGTTTTAATTTAGTCACTGCTATTGTGTTTATACTAAGTTGTTGCATGCTCTTTCCGTGTTAATTTTGGGAATTTAGTCTTAGAAAGACTGCTTTAAAATGTATGAAAGTCCTTGAAGAGAGTCACAGATCTGTGGAGTTAATAATGTCTGGATGTAAGCATCAAAAGGGATTTAAAAAGACATTTGAGGTTTTATTTTAGAGCTAATAAAGTATGCATGTTGACATAGCAAGAAATTGAAATATAAATTTATTTTAGGTATTTTCCTTACATGGTTTTACAAGAAATAAGTATAGTATCTGTATGGTTGTAAAATGTATGGCACACATTGTTACAAATGGTCACTAATATAAAATGTCTAAAAAAATCTTATGTTGGATTAAATGTATTGTCATTTAATATATGGTACAAATAATAAAATAATAACTATGTGATGATTTTAAAAATTGTAGTTGCAGTATCAATTGCAGGTTTACAAATTTCAATCAGACAACAAATACACATATTAGAAATTAATTCTGCATTGACAACAGTCCTGGATAATGACCTCAGCCTCAAAATGGGAGATGCCTTCATCATCTGCTATCATGCATATCAGTCCCTTACGTTGATGAAGAAATAAAAGCTGCTTTATAATATTTTATCAAACTTGACAAGGTGATCCAAGGTGTCCAAGTACTGTATTCATATATATATATCCATCTACATGCCAAGATATAATGACACAGCTATATGCTCTTAAAGTCAGTTACAGAAAATAATGAAAACCAATGGGTTTGTAAATGTTAAAAATAATTTATTTCACCAGAATCCAAATCGAAAATTTAAAAAGATCTTACATTATTGTGAATTGATTCCAAAATGTTTTAAAACGTTTTATCACAAGTTCAAAGTGTAGAGTATTCCAAATAAATCACAGTGGTGTTCAGAACTCCAATCTTGAAAGTGCCTCTGTACAAACAACCTGGAATAGTGTTGATGTACTACAAGGCAGTCTAGATATAACAATGATATAACCCCAAATGTCTCTACAAGATTGGACAATAATTCCAAAATAGTGATTTATTCAAAATAATATTGAGCACTCTTTAATACACCGAATATATATTTACTTTAAATCCTCTCAAACTAAACATGAACACAACTGAACTTAAAATTTATGTTAAAAATAGGAATTAAGAATTGCTATTTCCTTACCTTACACAAAAACATGTGACTCAATATGATGACCAAGATGATGGTCGTTTTAATGAAAATTTACATCAAACATAAGCATAATTCATTTAAAAAATTTCTAAGGGCAGAATGAAGGCTTGGTCCAGAATTTGAAACCAAGTAAACATGTTTACAGACAAATAATAATAATAATAATAATAATAATAATAATAATAATCTTGATATATAATCTACAACAATATTCAAAACATAACTATTTAATATTTTGGTTATAATATAATACATTAGTCAGGAAGGCTAAAACTACTTCCCTCAATTATGGACAAGGGTCAATCACACCAAAAATGTTAAATAGACATATAATTTAATCATTGACAAAAGTCAGCAGATTTAATAATACAGTGATTGATATCCCTCTTTCTCCTCCCTCCCCCCCCCCCCCCGTTACAATATGATGCTTCCCACCTTGCTACAGTGATTATTGACTTGACTATTCCAGGCTAGTTTGCAGTGATTACTGATTTGATTAGTCCAGGCCTTTTTACATTGATTGCTGACTTGATTATCCCAGGACTTGATAAAGTGATTGCTGACTTGATTTATCCAAGCCTTGTTACATTGATTGCTGACTTGATTATTCCAGGACTTGATAAAGTGATTGCTGACTTGATTTATCCAGGCCTTGTTACAGTGATTACTGATTGGATTATTCCAGACCTTGCTATAGTGATTACTGATTTGATTATTCCAGACCTTGCTACAGTGACTATTGACTTGAATTTTAAAGGCCTTGTTACAATGATTACTGACTCTATTATTCCAGGCAATGTTACAGTTATAACTGATTTGATTATTGACCTGATTATTCCAGGCCTTGTTACATTGATTGCTGACTTGATTATTCCAGGCTATGTTACAGTTACTACTGACTTGATGTTTCCATACCTTGTTACAATGATTACTGACCTGACTATTCTAGGCAATGTTACAGTTATTACTGACTTGATTATTCAAGGATATGTTATATTCATTACTGACATGATTATTTCAGTCTATGTTACAGTAATTACTGACTTGATTTTTCCATGCCTTGTTACAGTGATTACTGACATGATTATTCCAGGCCTTGTTACAGTGAATACTGATTTATCCAGGCTTTGTTAGAATGAATACAAACTTGACTACTCCAGGGTTTGTTAGAATGAATGAAAGTTGTAATTTATTCTCCTTAACTTAAGGTACATCTAGGATTTTCTGACTTTGGATCCTCTTGGATACATTCAGGAAATGGGTACAGACTCCATCTTATGGCTATCTTCATCAATCTGCATCTTTTCTGCTCAATCTGTTAGCACAAACAAATGCAAGTAAAGATTTGCCAGCTCTAATGTCATGAAGTGAGGTCTCATTTATCTTTCTTTTTTACCTAATGAATCATATTTAAACAGATCAACCACTCTGGTGGCCTAAGTGTTCAGAGCATCTGCATCAGATATCTGCTGCATGATATCCCAGTGCTAGACATTGTTATAGACTGCCATAAAGTAGACATCATATGATACACTTGAATTTTAAAATGACAAAACAACACACACAGACTTAAACAGAGAAGACTACATAGGGAGATAAATTTGTTTGCTATTTAGAAGCTCTTATGAAACATTATCATTGTTATTTTTGGTCATCTACATTGTAATATATATTCACATTAGCATAGTTTTTATCAATTATCAAGTATATTAGAATTTTCCAATTTGTATTGGTAATTGTAACAATCGGGTCTCTAAGCTTCCAATATACTATTCCATTTCTCTGAAGTTGTATTGGTAATTGTAGCAATCTGGTCTGTAAGCTTACCACATATTATTCCTTTTCTCTGAAGTTGTATTGGTACATGTAGCAATCTGATTTGAAAGCTTAACATAGACTATTCTGTTTTCATGAGTTGTATTGGTTTGTTTGTTTGATTAGGATTTTAAACATAGCTTTAACAGTTTTTCAGTCATATTTATATGATGTCTGCAATGAGGCAGTTTATAGTGATTCCTAGCACTGAAGTATCATGCCGCAGACATGTAGCATAATGTCCCACCCAGTCACATTATCCTTACACCAGTCAGACCAATCTTAACACTAAGTTCTTAATGCTGATGATCAAGTCAGGCAGCTGTTAGTGCCATTTTTGTAAGTCTTTGTTATGACTTGGCCAAGGATCAAACCCACAACCTCCTGCTTCTGCGGCGAATGCTCTAATCACTAGGCCACCAGAGTGGTTAGATTTATTGGTAACTGTAGAAATCTGGTCTGTAAGCTTCCCATAGACTATTTCGTTTCTTTGAGTTGTATTGATAATTGTAGCAATCTGGTCTATAAGCTTCCCACAGATTATTCCGTTTTTCGGAGTTGTAATATTAATTGTAGAAATCTGGTCTGTAAGTTTCCCATACACTATTCAGTTTATCTGAGTTCTATTGGCAGTTGTAACAATCTGGTATGTAAGCTTTCCATAGACTATTCCGTGTATGATATTTTTAGATGGTCATTTATACTGATCCATAGTCTTTAATTATATATGACTTTATTTTTTTTCTCTTCACTTTTATACAATTATGAATTACCTTCCAGAATTAAACTTTCTTTTGTAAAAATAACCAATGTAACAATTAAAGCATTGGTATTTTGAAAATATTTTAGAATTATATTTTTCTTCATTATTTTTACCTTTATCACCCCCTTTTGTTGATCAATTGATAGGTATATATATATATATATATATATATATATATATATATATATATATATATATATATATATATATATAAATATATATGTATATATATATATAGGACACATGTTTAGGTCTCTATATATATATATATGTATATATATATATATATATATATATATATATATATATATATATATATATATATATATATATATATATATATATATATATATATATATATATATATATATATATATATAAGGACCTAAACATGTGTCCTACCTTACATATATTTAGCATTTTTTAGGTTTTCAATTTCATGATGTTTGTTTTTGTATTTGTTTCTGGTAGTCATATCATATATGTTGTAAAGCGCTTATAGCTTCTAAAGATTAGATACTATACAAAGTCATTATTATTATTATAATTGTTATTATTATTATTATTATTATTATTATTATTATTATTTGTATTATTATTATTATTATTATTTGTATTATTATTATTATTATTATTATTATTATTATTATTATTATTATTATTACTATTTAATTTCTGTTCTAGATTATTTTGTGCATCCACATTCATAAATATTTGCTACATTTCTAGAATATTTTAAGTTGAATACATTTCTCTCTTTGTTTCATAATTATGATACAAATATACATCTGATATCCTTTGGTTTTTTGTATTACAATATATTTAGAATTATTATAAGTCAAATCTGGTTTCAGTTTTAGACATAATCATGTATACTTATCGAATATGTAAAATAAATGTATTGCTGTCATTTATTGTTGTATTATTATGAGTTTAGTGTTTCAGCATACAATGTACATAGCAAGTTACGATCATGCAAATTCTTGAGAAAGAGCGCAACACCTTACATTCCAAATTGTTCTGTTATTCCAAGCTGATGCCATACAGTTTGTGTCATGTGACAGAACAAAATGTCGGATCATGGAGACAAGGTGGACATCGACATATATCAAAATTAATTTTACTGTATGTTCTCTACATATATTTCTCAGTACTGACATGTCCACTGTGTGACACTCAATACAAATCATATGTTAATCTAAATACCCTCAAAGATGTCTTCACGGTGAAGTGAATGTCAAGGGGTCACCGGCATTGTTTTTGAGCGGATGCACTGTAAACAGAACAGCATGTAAACAGAACACAGATTTCACTTTCGGATTATCACCAAGGCCTTATTACTCAATGTGCCAAAATACACTAAAATAGACTAGAACTGGAAATACTAATTGTGATGCGATTCCAGGTACCCTGTGATAAGCTATCGAATTTGCCAAATGTTATTTCTTTAATGCCAGGTTTTCATAACAAAGTCAGACACCACAACCGGTTTTTATTCACACTGTCCTGAAAACATACAGTTAGAAAATTATTGTATATGTTGTATTTAAGGGAAAATTCTGAGTCAGATTAGAGGAATCCTCTAAAGTGTTTACTTACGTGAATACTTTTGCCAATACTCCAATTTAGTGCTGGTGCATCTCATCATATTAAACACTCTGATTCTAGAGTACATTGTAATATAATCTTAAATTGAACCCTGCTTCTAAGATAAATTTTAAATCTTAAATTTGTTATGAACCTTTGCTCATAATTCGTGTAGATGATGGAAATTGTCAATAGGCAGGCACACACAGACACACATTATGTTGATAATTTATTTCCAGCATTAAAGTCAACAGTTTAGTTATGAATATCACTTAAAACAATTATGACATCATTGCTGTTTGGAATGTTTACATAACACATTTCTATTGGAAATCACTCTTCCACTCCAGTGGCCTAGTGGTTTCAGCATCATACTCAGATGCGGGAGGTTGTATGTTCAAACTCGACCAAATCATACTTAAGACATATAAATTGTACTAACAGCTGCCTCGCTGAACGCTCAGTATTAAGAGGGTAGTGTTAGGACTCGTCGACCTGGTGTCAGGATAATGTGACTGGGTGAGACACCATGTTACATGTCTGCGGTATGAACTGTGATAATCAACCCTTGTGGTGCCTTCAGATATAGATTTCTCTTTCCCTTGAACATAATCATCGGGGGTATTGCATCGCCAGAACCCGCAACGGCTAAAACGGTAATAAGGTGTCTCTTCTCCGCTCCTGTTGTAGGAATCAAAACGTCTTTCGTTCCTTCTTTATCCACCGTTTTCCCTGACACAAAATCAAAGTATATTGGTGTTTCGTCTATGTCAAAAATAAATGTATGCATCAAACAGTGCCTACTCGCATAACGTATAAAAAATGTATCCATCAAAATTATTACAGTACTAACAATAGTATGTTTCGCAGTGACAGCTATCCAGTATATAAAGTTCTGATAGTGGTGGGTATTTTATTCAAAACATTTTATTTTTTAAGCTTGATTCCGCTAAAAAAATACAATATGATTTCTTGTCAGTGCAGACATTGTTACACACGAAACACTTGAAACAGGTGTGACAGTTATGGCTTTAATTAGAAACCATGACCCCTTTTTACTATAAATAAACAATACATCTGTATGGATTCGTCAAATTCATTGGCATTGTACAACAAACCCCTTATACGTGAGGCATTATATACCTAGGTTAAAACATAGTTATTGTTCTACAGGTAATAAACATCTTTGTAGACGATAAAAACTGATTGTGGATGCTAAATGATCCATACATTGTGTGCTCTTTTAAAGAAATCCAGATGGCTGTCTATTATTTCCGAACACACATGTCAAAGAAATCCCACAAGTTATATTATTAACAATTATCACCTAGACACCTAGAAATCTAAGACAGGCATCAAAACAATCTTTGAGTAGTCCATTCTTTCGAGTCGGCTAGCTCTGATCATATTGAACCTGGCTATATAGGGAAAAAGAAAGAGAGAAACACAACGAATGGATCACCTTTATTTGTAAAAATAAAATAAAAAATGCCAACATATTAATTTCTTTGATTCGTATATATTGCAACTTGTTTGTTTTTTATTATTCACTTCCTAGGTGTTCATACAACACTCACCCCATATGAAGCCCCTCACAATAGTCCTCTAAAATTAGCCGTCATACATGTACCGACATTGCTACTCTCGATACTATAACTATCTTAAAAATGATAATTTCAAAATCATTTCCTTTAGTTTGTATTAATATCTTAATTACACGGAAATAAAGATTGCGTGCGTTTGTAATGTAGATTTTAATTATCACTGATTAGCAGAGGGTTAAACTAAATTGCAAGATTACTAATATGGCGGTTCTTTTCGAAAATACGCTTACAAACGTGGCTCTGATACATGTGTAACTGTATTTTCTGATGGATGGATATGTATCAAAGAGACAAAGTAGGCAAGTAATGCCTGTTTTTCATTCATTATTATTTCCGTGGTGTTAGATAAAATACTTGTTTAACTTCATGGAAGCACGTTGTCATGTGAGCTAGCGGAAACTTCGTAACGGTAGGTGGGTGGGTGGGTGGGTGGGGAACATACATTTATCTTCACCTGTATGTTTTCGGACACATGCAATAATTTAATATGTATTCGGACAACAAAATCTGTAATTATTTGTTGCCGTCCGATAACATACGGTAAATACGGTAGTCTGACAACAAGCCCAGTGAATCGTATCCTTGTATGTGTGGATAGGCTCTAGTATGGCCAGTGTGAAAACAAGTCCAGTCAATCTTGTCATTGTATGTGTGGATAGTCTCTAGTATGGTTAGTGTGAAAACAAGTCCAGTCAATTTTGTCATTGTATGTGTGGATAGTCTCTAGTATGGTTAGTGTGAAAACAAGCCCAGTCAATCTTGTCATTGTATGTGTGGATAGTCTCTAGTACGGTTAGTGTGAAAACAAGTCCAGTCAATCTTGTCATTGTATGTGTGGATAGTCTCTAGTATGGTTAGTGTGAAAACAAGCCCAGTCAATCTTGTCATTGTATGTGTGGATAGTCTCTAGTATGGTTAGTGTGAAAACAAGTCCAGTCAATCTTGTCATTGTATGTGTGGATCTTGTTCACCACTAAAATCATCCAAGACTTTAGTAAAATGAGCACATATTACAAGTTTTAGTAAAATCAGATGAGAAGTAAAGTCTCCAGAATGGTAACGAGTTCAGCCAATTAGATGCAGGTTGTTCTCATTAGCATGGACCAATTACTATATTTATTGAACCGGAACAAGTTGATAATGATATAAGCAAACATTCCAAATTTGATAAAATTTGATAAAAATCTGATTTGAAATATGGACTGATAGTGTTACGAAGCAATTATTGATTGACAGATGAAACACAATTTCACACTGTGAGGCCTTGACCCTGATCCGTAATGGACACAAGTGTTGTTGGACCTGGTCTGATCATTCTATACAATCAGCTACTCTCAAGTGTCTTATATTATCATCCAATTATATTATAATAATTATATTATCTCACCAATTGTATCCTGATGACACCAACATATACAAATTGAGCAACCAAACTGAAGTTGATGCTACCATACAAGGAGTAGAGAGGTGGATTTCGGATATAAAATCATAGATGACATGTAACAAGCGGCATATTAATCAAAATACAACTGAGGCCATTCTGATCACAACACAAGGACTTTCACATTTGCATCCTCTACCTTAAACAATAAACAGTTATAACACCAACATTGAATTCACAGAGTCAATACGAAGCCCTGATGTACCTTTAACGATAATAACACATTGCATAAAAAAACACTATGAGAATGCCAGTTATCAGAAGAGACCAACCATCTAATACTTATTTATAAGTTTAGAAGGAGGGGGGGGAGGCGGGAGGGTAAGGTGGACTAGTATTTTCATCTGATTTGATAAACATGTATTATTTCTTTTACCTCTATCATATCAAGATAATTTATTTTGACATAATATAATTGATGTAATGAGATTTTTTGTTTCATATAAATCTTTGCATTAGTATTATTTTCAAGTAATTTCACAGCTCTAGTCAGAGCTTAACTATGTATAGTATAATGCAAGTCATCATAGACATTATACAATTCAATTTTTTAAAGTGGTGTAATGCATGAAGAAACATTCAGGTTTAAGTATTACACTGGGCCAAATACTCAGGAACTCGGTTGTTGGAGACACTGTGGAATTTCATGCTGATCTGCTATTTTTGAGTTATACATAATTTTTCGATGTTTTTGCTTATGACCTATATACCTGAGTGCTAGTAAGTAACCACTCATCGCTAATTAAACTCACTTTCAGAGTAGTACATGTATATATTTTCATCTTTTAAGATGAGTATTCCATTCAGTTATCTTAGGTTATCCAAAGTGGCCATTAGGCAGCTGTCTTTGCAATGGGTTTTGTAAGGCAGCTCATATGAGCTATGAAAGAAGCCTCATATGCGATGTCAGAACAAGGCTGATATGGTCAATGGTGGTCAGAGGTTAACGAAAAGAGGATGGAAGCCAGATTTGTTATCTAAATTCTCCAGGCTATATATTGTTACGTGTTTAGGCTCGAATAAACAGTAACATAGAGTGAAAATAACAAGCTTGTAAAAACTTAATGAACAATTTATTGAGTACAAATATTTTCCAGAAAAGAAAAAATAAACTTACGGTTTTAAGAATCAATTCCAAAATTAATCCAAAAATAATTCAAAATATTATCCACTAGAGAAATTGCAAAAGTCCTGGTAATAAAATGTCCAAATAATTCTAAGTTCGAATTCCAGCGAAGTATCCAATATGGAAGATGATGTCACTTGATGAAGTCAGTTCATGTTAATAAAATTCTATGAGCACTAAAATAAATAACAAAATAAATCCTCTTGAATCCAAACGAATTGAAATAATTTTCAATACAAGGTAACTCAAAACGACACAACTTAATATTCTAACAGCCCAATTTCTACTCCTTAGTTCGCTCTCAAAACATAATTTACATATCTGTTTTTACGTAAAAAAGAAAGGGGTCACGTGATCTTCTAGAACCTTTCAAAACAAACTTACTCTATTTCTCTGAAGTATATGTTCGCATCTACAGAAATAAGTTTGCGTGTGCTTGTCATCGTTTACGGACTTGCAGTCTTCAGAACGCTTACACATTATTTAAACTTATAAGCTTTTAAATAACAGCGACTCATTAGGGGAGAAATCATTATAATATTGGCAAGACAAAGCCGATTTTCCAAATCTTATAATATTGAAATTAATACACGATATATTTACTCATTTCAATATTAAAAAGTAGATGATTTTCTACTATAATAAAATATTTTTATATCACTTAAATAAAATGAGTCCGTCAAACAAAACAATCGGCTTGCAATCAAATTTATCTAGAAAATGCGCGCAATATCTTGGAATTCCATAGTATTGTGCTCTTTCTTCAGAAACGGAATGGCAGGAAAGTCCGACTTTATTAGAATGGTTTTAGAGATTTCATTCGGTGTGTGAAGGGCCGTTATAACCGTTACAAAACAGGCGGCCACCTAGGGCACAAAGTTTTTGATCGGATTGGGAGGGGATGGGATGATGTTGTTTGATTATGCCCATGGCTAATTCGGCCCATGGCTGATTATAACCAACTTACGGGCTGATTCGGCCCAAAGACCATGCTGATTCGGAGCATTTTAAGCATTAATTGAAAAACAACCAAGCACACATTTCCTTTTTTATTTTAATATTTACTAGTATTTGTCACAAGCACAGCATAATAAGGTAAAACGCTGACATTGAACAGTTATTTCAAGACAGCATCATATGTTGTGTTCTAGAATGGATTCAAATTCAATGAATTGGCAAATGAGTACAATTAATTGAATTAGAGCAGCATCGGTTATGTTGACATATTTTGAAAACTGAGTTATACAAAGACTGATTTAAATGTAGAAATGGATTATTTGGAAGATATTAATTGTCTAAAGTAGGTTTTACCAATGTTACATCATTTATAGTTATGGGGACTATACCAAATTAGTGCATTATACTTGCATGCCACCTTTTAGTTTTTTTGGAATTTAATCCTTGAAAGTATGACTTAAAGTATGTCTTGAAGAAATGTATTCATATTTAGAAGATATTGTAAATCTATATATATTACAGGTTTTGTTAAAATCACCCCATTGAATTTCAGAGGTGTGGTGGTTTTTGCAATTACTGCATGACAATAAAATTCAGGAAAGACCTTAAACTTTGGGATATGATTAAAATGAAAAAAAAAAAATGGTTCAAAACTTGTAATATGGCCATTGTGGGTGGGATTAGGTGTTGGAGATGTTGTTGTAGCTTGTATGTGTTTTTCTATTATTATTATTATTATTATTATTATTATTATTATTATTATTATTATTATATGATAAATGTCATGAAAAACAATGCAGACGAGATAACATCTTATTAGTCATACAATTTTGAATCTAACGAATCAGCTGGATCAATGACGATCCTTCTTTTTCGCACATATAAAGTTCGAAAGGTGTTGTGGACAACCATAAATTGATTTGCAGTTCTAAAATATCACTCAATATTGACATGTAATACACTCACTTCATATACCTTCTATATATCGGTCAAATATCTAGCACATGTACATACATGAACGATACTAGCTGGGCCTAGGTTTATCTCATACATGAGTGTCACAATTCAGTGTGTTCTTCGAGCTTATAGATAACAGTAGTTGCCACGTACTAACACACCAGGTTGTCCGATGTTTGACATCGTGATATTTCTGTACTTATCCACCACCATCTCCCATTAATCGAATCCCATAATAAGCATGTTGCGATTCATATACTAATATAATAGCTGCTCTCGAAAGCACGAAAGAGTTTGTGATGTATTTGTTACGATATTAACATACTTATCACGTTCACATCAACCCCAACCCACAAATTCACGCGTAGCTGCTCCATATATGGCATCCTCATACGGATAACTCTTGGCTTGACAGTTTACATTCACGAACAATATTAATATTATAAATGCACATGGTTACGTATTAGTAACGATAAACGGACATGCTTACGTATTAGTAAATATACATGTACTTGATTACCTATTAGTAAATACCAAGTTTATAGGGATTTACTACATTTATGTAACACAAAACACATTTAAAATGGCGTTTAAATGTTATTGGCCGACCTTCGAAGCACACATTGCACGTTTGCATCAGATATAGAAGTTTTAATTGTGTAAAGAATGGCAATATGATGAACACTCTAGTTTGAAGTTTGTATTCTGTGCTGCGCGACATAGATAAGTAGATTGAAATAAATGTTGATGTCTACATTCATTGGATATGATCTCATTATTAAAATGTTTAGACTGGAAGCCACAATCCAAATGTGCTATAAATTTGATGTAGCCTATATACGATAATTGACATGCCCGTCAAGGTTTTCCCTCCCCGCTCTGAAAAAAATTGAAATGACGTCCCTGCTCATAGATACCGATCCCATTTACTGTTAGGATGTTCCCTAATACTGTCACTACTGTGGTCGAGAGATTTTGTTCCCCTTCCTCACTCCCTATATCGACATATTATTCCTTATCAAACGTACACAACCGCAAAACCTAAACATATCCCTATAGATAATTATATATATATATATATATATATATATATATATATATATATATATATATATATATATATATATATATATATATATATATATATATACACACACACACACAGACATACTTTCACACAAGTGTTGTTTTATAATGTTAGAAATATCACAAACTATGCAATGATGTTTCTTTCATTATCCTATGTCCCTTCCATTCTTCCGTATAAATGAGTTTAGACCCCTTTAAGATTATCTTGCAATAACTTTACAAGACATGCTGTCACCAGCTGGTACACTCATCCCATCCTAAAATACTCATATCAGTATCGTAAACGCTTTTATCAGTCACAATATAATCAGTCTATTTATAGAACACTGACATTGCAACTATCTAATGACCTAATTGAAGTGGTTTAGTACAAACAAGGTTTAATTGATTAGAGGGAGATGACGATAACGAGAGAGAGAGAGAGAGAGAGAGAGAGAGAGAGAGAGATGATGATGATGATGAATGTTCAAACGAATTTAAATAAATGAATGACTAAGTTTTACTATTTAGATTAGTTTTGCCATTTTACATAATTCCCATACTTTTACTGTTATTTTATTACGTTAATTTTGTAAATGTCCGTATCGCATTAACTTACGTAGACAACATAAATAACGTTAAACTAGCAATTAAACAAACCAGTTGATGCTGATTTAGTGTTTAGTTAGACCTCCATATCCCAAATTATTTAAACAGTTCAATTTTGGCCAGACGTAGTTGATATTTGGGGCCTAGTACCTGTTGACATAATAACTTGATCATAAATGACTGCGTAGTTACATTTTGTGGTGCTACCTGGCTGTAATTAAAGTAACAAAATTACACAAACACCTTATACCTGGACATGATATTCTTCTTTATGTTTTTATTTTTTTAAATTTAGTTTTTATATAGAAACAATCTCTACAACAGACAAAAGAATGATCTGTTATCTTATACGAAATTTTACTTCTTCCTTTTTATTGAGCATGATATTGATTCCTTATGTCTACACATCCGTAAGCCTACCCATCGTTAAGTATACCCATCTACACGTCTACCATTCCGTACGTCTACCCATGCAGTATTTCCCTACAGTAATCCTTTATGTTATGTTCTTTTTTATCTGACCTATTTCCTTACAGCTGGCTGCAACAATTGAAATGACGGGTTGGTTTCTTATTTAAAAGCTGCCAATAACATATCACACCTAGACCAAGAAATTGTTATCCGCCTTTTTTAATTTTGACTTGCGGCAGATACTTACCGACTGGGTACAAATGCTAGTCTAAATAAATTTATTAATTAATAGCGTGCGGTCCGATCATGAGCAGATACACTGGCCTACGCTTCAGCACGACACAGTTGGTCTCTGGCGCAAGTTAAAATAATAAAAAAGGCTGAGAACAATTTGTTGGTCTAATCACACCATCTAACGATCATGATAGAAATTCATGGTGCCTGAAGTTAAATTGAATTACTTAGAAATCAAAGTATGTTTGTAGTATTAGTTTACTTCCTTCTAAATGATGAGTTTCTTAATTGAAGACCATACTCACTTTTTCAGGAGTTAAAGGAGACCAGAAATAAAAAATTCCTTGTATGTATGTAATTCTCGACCAATTTAAATAGTCTGTAATGTTTATAAATTCAATATCATAGGTAGGTAGTGATTATACTGCACGGACGATACCACGATTCAGTAAATTGCCGAGTTTTTCCGAGTTTTAAATGAGACAACCGATCACGTAGTCCCGTGACGCGTTACTAGTCATTCCTCGAATACAAACAATACATGGCAAGCGAAACATATAGGAGGAGACCAGATTTGGGTTGAACATTCAAAGGTTGAATCTCCTTCCGAGATATGGTCATAACTATATCTGTTGCTTTATGTTTTAACAATATGTTTAAGACACGACATCATAAGGTCTCACTTGACAGTTGTTTTGGCAAATTTTTGTCCGACAATAACCTATAGCAGAAAAATGATAATACTTTTACATTAAAGACACAAATTAAAATGAACTAATGATTTTTGTTGAAATGATGCTTATAAGATTCTGACTGATTAAAGTTAATTCCTCATGCAACTAGTGGCCTTTTTACTGAATCAACACTGCCCCCAACCCCTCTATTTTACATTCATTTTTTACAGAAAGGGGGTATTTTTAATATTTTCCTGTGACAAGAGAGCTAAAAGATTCAGTATGTGCCTTATACATGAATAAACTTCACTAGTAATGTAACAACTTAGCATACATTTTATCACCCCTTAACCATCTAGATTTTTTCGATATTTATCTCTGTAGCAGACACTCCACAAGCCAATCCGCGGCTCATTTGAAGCCCAAGTTACGCATTTGATCTCCTGTGCTAGTCTAACGGTGACAGGCAGTCACCAACAAGTCAACCAGTTTCCAAGCATAACTCAAAGTAAATCTAAACCACATTACATATTTAGCTTATGTGTGAAATAAAACAAAAAGTCAGGATTGTGATAATTAGGCCCATAGCTTCTACCTTAAATATTAGGGAGCTATCAAAATGCGAAACTATCCAGTGAGACCTAAAGGTACAGCAGTAAGAGGTTGCTCATATTTCATATTTTTGAATTTAAAAAAACAAAGCAATATTCAAATAAAGACTGATGCATTGTGTGATTTGCAAAAATGCGATAATGATTAAGTGATGGTGCCAAATGCAATTTTTTGTTGTTGTTGCCACATTGCATTTAACGAGGATGAGGTTAAATCGTATAATACGTAATATCATATTCATTACCTACACACACACACACACACACACACACACACACACACACACACACACACACATGCCTCTAAGGAATGACATCTTCTAAAATATACATCCATGAGAGATAATACTGAATTATGAGACTTGATCGAGGACAGACTTCTGTGTGAAACAATGTCTATTACCGGGCAGGTTTAAATTGCACTGAGAAAGGTTTTCATCGGGGTGTAATTCAAGCATTAGTTTTTCCATACACAAAAAGGACCCCACAAACAAATCAGCAAAGCAGAAATCAGAAGTAATTAATTTAAACATTAAGAAGCTTCCTTGTTATGATTCAATTACAGTGTATTTTACATAGATGCTACAGTTAGCGTATTGACAAATCTGATAGTATATACATGTCTCCTTAAAATAGATCGTGTACTGTGCTGGTCAGTACAGAAATATTTTTTTTTTAAACACAGGCCCCGGGCTGATGACTTAAATAAACTCACTAGCCCTGACTGAAATTCTACAAACCCGAACAATTTATATCTGTTAACTCTCAAGCTGGGAGAATAACGTAGAAAACCTCCCATTTTTGGGGACATTTTCTCACCTACATCCCTATCTCGTAATATCTCCTGATTTTTCGCAGAGAACTCCCGATTATTTCAATATGTTTGTCAATTTTCATTTCTCAGAAAAAGAAAAACCATACATAAATTGATATCATGTGTGCAATTCACAGATGCCATCTTCTATTTTATCACTTGTAAATATTGTAGTGACGAAATAATTAATATCACACGACATTTTTTTGTCTTCACTAAATAGATTAAGATTAAACATTATTCGCATAAATTGCAGATGTTTTAACCACTACAAATATAATGTCGGAAACAAAATTTTTCACAAACTAGTTAAAATCCTATTAATGCTGAGTAATTTTCTCTCCAAAATCTCCATTTACGCCAAAGAAACTCGGCCAGTTAACACCTGACATTCCATTACCATATATGTAAATATTCATTACCATGATTAAATTAAAAGATAGAATAAAACAAAATATACGACGCAGTATATGCGCCCCCAAAGAACTAATTCAGAATAACTATTTTATTCAGTAAACAGTGTTAAATCTCTTAAGACTTAGACGAAAGTAAATAAGGTGGATATAAAATAAGGGAAAACAGTTGCCACATACATGTACGGTAACGTTTGACTGCAGATTTGAACTGTTAAATAGAAGTATTTGGCATCGAAGTTACAAGATAACTGGGCATTGTTTATTTGCCAATCAATTTATGGTGTTTACATACACACTATGTAGAATAAGGTTTCTTTGATTTGTCATAGGGCCAGTCCTTTTCACAAGATAAATGCAATGATAAGGATTAATTGTTAATTTGTTACACTGTCATTATGCTTGTGTAATTAATTATAAAGTCAAGCTATTATGCAGACCAGAATATGAAACAAGGGTAGTGTCCTGGGGATAATAAGACGTATCACAGGGAGAAATGGCGTGTCCCATGGGCGCTTGTACATTGGGTCAAGCGGGCGGAGTCAATTGTCGCCTCCCCCACTTTCTTGTGTCAGTCAGTTTATGTGAAACTTTGATTTTATATCTGACTTTCTTTTAAGAGCTGCTATTTAAACTGCCCAAGTGATAGTTCAGTTCCAATCATTACAAATTACTGTTTATACATTCTACGTGTAACAGTCATAGACTAAAAGTTTTATTAACAAAATTAATTCTTTATTCTTAAAATTACTGAAAATTGTGTTTTCTCGACCGTTTCAGAGGTTAAGAATCTTATATTTTAGCAATGCATCCATTTTATTAAAGTCAGATCTCATTTTCACATAGGGCAGTGGTGACTTGATTTAGATTGTGATCTTGAAAATACATTTACTCATTTCAGCAGCACGATCATGTGTCGGGCTGTAGTATTTTTATTAGCACTGATGGTGGAGATAAAAGATCTGTGAATTGATTGTTTTTTTTTTTTGTGGTCACTTACTCTGCCTTCTGCCTATTTTCGTAACTCATCCTTTAGTCTCTTTCCCCAGTATTTAAAATATACAATGGTATGTCTGAAACAGTTCAACCTTTAGTCTTGGACTCGCATTTGCGTATGCTAGAGCTGCTATTTTTCAGGATCCCTCTTGAAACATTCCTTTGAGAAATGTAAAGAGCATGGAGTGCTGTATGGCGTTGCTAAGATATCCTCTCTAATAATTTGCTGATTTAAAATATAGGTGTCAACCATCAAATCATTCCGATTTATATTCGCTTTCAATATTTCCATTCATACCCATTCATTGACGCCTTGAAGGAACCAGAGTCTTAGTATCTGTATGGTGGTCTAGCTGATGTAAAAACTAATGTGATTATAGGATTTATCGGGATTACAGGGTAAGTAAATTACATATATGAAACTCCAGGATTGAATGCAATAGTGGATGGGGGCATACTAGCGACAATGGAACTTCCATCTTCACAAGTGCCGAGGATCTCTGGCGACGAGAGGAAATTTAACATGGATACATCTGTCTAGCGACAAGGGGAATTTAACATAGAGTAATGTATAATAACATTGTTTTGAACATGGATAACGACAAAATATATTGGAAAGGTGTGACGTTACGGTACTGGACACTGGGTGAAGAATGGTAACAATGCTTCAAGGGGCTGACTTCAATCGGACTGTGTTGCAATTGACTGACCTAAATACGTGCAACAATAGGGACAAACACAAAAGAGACATTGACATATAAACATGGTTAGAGACATAGACAATAACAGATTTAGGGAATAAAATCGATCAAAGAAAAAACTGTACAACTGACTAAAAACATTTTAGGCACGAGTGAATATGCATTGTTTCGAGACAGTTGTCGAACCCTAAAAAGAGCCTTTGTTTTTACTAAATTATGTTTTTGAGACCACCATTAACTTAAGATGGAGGGAATCACACGGGTATTCTTGTCTTCCTCAAACTTCGTCTAACGCCTGGACCGTAGTTTAAGACTCGCTTCAGATAGCCTTGCCTCTCCACATAGATTTTTCGTTTCCAAAAAGCAATATCGGTTTTTGTTTGAAGACAAAAAAACATGAAACAACAACAAACAAAAAAATCCCATACAAACCCAATGGTCCTATTCAGGGCCATCCACCTCTCTCAAAAGGAGACTACTCAATGTTTGTCAAAAATCAAATAAAACTCAAATCGCCCTTTTCCCCATGATGTACGTGTGTGACAGATATAACAAGTATCTTGATATTTATTTCTAAAGGATGTAGAGTAGTCCGTAGGCTTCTCTGAATCAAACCATCGCTTGATAACCTCTCTACGCTTTGATCAAAAGCTCGATCTGTATTGGCTCTACCATCTTCTTGTAGGATTAAAAGTGCAATTTAAAATGTAGTCTTTGGACAGATTGCAATCAAGATGAAGAGATCGCATCATTTCGTGGAGAAAGGAGAAGAAAGTAGGAGGCAGAAACGTCACATATCCCCTCGTACAGTGGCTGCAATCTTTGTTAAAATCAATGCCAGCGATTTTGAAGGTGACATGAGTGAGGCAGAATCCACAACCAGGGAGTCTACGTCAAACAACTGTCCACAACCAGTAACACCTGAATCATACTACGACATTCGAGAGACGGATAAAAAATCCTCGATAAAATTTAGAACCACTGCCTATACGCCCAGTCAGACACGTATTTCCACTTGGAGGTATCACGGTTCCACTTGTGATTTTGTTTCTTCCATAGACCTAAGTGCGAATGTTTTGTGAAATACATATATTTTCTATCGTACTTCAGCACGCATGTCAAATACTGTCAGAGAATACAATCTTAGTTCGTCAATTTTACAAGGACAAAACCAGGTACTCCATTGCATTTAAGAGAGATAACTCTGCTCCAACTAGGGCTAAGAGTTATCTAATCACAACAGACCCAACCCACGTGTCCCACATTTAAAAAAAAAATCATAAAAAACCCAGAAACTATAATTCAGATATGAATTAACTTACTCTCACATATTGCCAAGAGGCTTAACTTAGTTTTGAGCCTAACAGAAAGTACAACTCTTACATAATGTACCAATCACAGCTAGTTTTGTTGTTTAATTTTGAATGCTTTAAGCTCCGCCTACTTGGGGTTTTACATTTAGTATCGTTCTACCTGGAATCGCATGACAATAAATACTTCTAGTGTAATTTTATTCTTCTATTTTAACATTGTTTCCTGTCTCATTTTGGTAGTGATAAAAGAGTTAGATTGATGTATTTTTGGTAGGGATTTAATGGTAATTGTTTATTCTTGAGAATATGAGCTCAGAAGTTGGTTGTCTGTGTGTAATTTGGCGACAGTGCACTGTGTGTCATTAGGCCTCAGTGATGATCCGGAAGTGAAATTTGTGTTCTGTTTATATGCTGCTCTGTTTACTGTGCAGCCTTTCAAACATTTTCCGTTGAACCCTTGACAATAACTTCACCTTGACGTCATATTTATAGGTATTGTCACACAGTGGAAAGGCTAGCACTGAGAAATATATGTAGAGAACATATAGTAACATTAATTGTGATGTATGCACACTAGGATAAGTATAATTCCTAGAAGGGTTGATATAATATGCACGTAAAGAATATCTCTGACCTCAGTGTCTTACTTGCACAGGAGTGTTGTTGTTTAATATTGAATGCTTTAAGCTCCGCCTACCTGGGGTTTTACAATTGGTACCGTTATACCTGGAATCGCATCACAATAAATACTTCTAGTTTAGTACGAATGTCATTTTATTCTTCTGTTTTATCATTGTTTCCACTCTCATTTTGGTAGTGATAACATTTATATTGATGCATTTTTGGTAGGGATTTAGAGGTAATTGTTTATTCTTGAGAATATGAGCTCAGAGGTTGGTTGTCTGTGTGTAATTTGGCGACAGTGCACAGTGTGTCATTAGGCCTTAGTGATGATCCAGAAGTGAAATTTGTGTTCTGTTTACCTGCTCTGTTTACTGTGCAGCCTTTCAAAAATATGCCGTTGAATTCTTGACAATAACTTCATCGTGACGTCATATTTATAGGTATTTTAGTTTAATATATGAATTTTATTAATTGTCACACACTGGAAAGGTTAGCACTGAGAAATATATGTAGAGAACATATAGTAACATTAATTGGGATGTATTCACACTAGGGTAACAATAATTCCTAGAAGGGTTGATACAATATGCACGTACAGAATGTCTCTGACCTCCATGTCTAATTTTATTAGTACAGGAGCTGAGGAGGTTTCAAGGAGTGAGCAAGCTTGCATCATCAAAATATTTGCTAGCTCGTGCAAAGACGTCGTCATTTCTGATAATTTCTAATTCAGCAACTGCAAGCTTGCGCTTTTTGCAAGCTTGCACAATTTGCAAAATTATAAAAAAACGCAAGATTCCATATATTTCCAGGCCAAATTTGTTATAGACATTTTGTTCATTGCACATACCGTTATATGTATATAAACTGTTAATATCTTGTTAATATCTTGTAAACATAAGCAGTTTCACATTGCAAAGCTATAAGAAATGATTTATGCTAAAGATGACCGTCGTTAATTTAATAATGTGGATTATTTATTTTTCGAGCATTTACATTTTGTTATAATTAATATTACCTAATATATACATTTTTAATGAGGTAATTATCAGAACTAATAATAATAATAATAATAATAATAATAATAATAATAATAATAATAATAAAATTAATAATAGTAATGATGATTTTATTTCCTACAATCATACATTTCCGTACAATATAAGTGCGGAGATTTGTTTTAACAAAAATGATGTTAAACCCATCTGAATCATATTGCAATCCTTAATTTTGATTTCAGCCTAAATTTCCTAATTTTTATTTCAGGCCTTAATTTCCTAATTTTGATTTCAGGCGTTAATTTAGAATTTAAGAGGAACTGATTATGTAAGTGTTTTCCTTCTAAGATCTGGACTGACTGGTCCCTATTTAAAATCATAGGACCCTCGGAGAACCTCAGAAGTTTGCACACACATATACATAAGGAGACAACCAAGGTAATCCGATTATTGTGTGTTAGAAACTGAAACGTAACACATCGCGCTCTTCTAACTTTCGGAGAACTAGCAAATACTACCAATAGCAAATACTACCAATAAACATTAAACAGCCAGGACAGTATACTGACGTTGTACAAAATTCAGCACAATTGATCAAAATGAATGCCAATCGATATCGTCCAAAACCATGTGCTTTTCACGAGGGACCGTCTCAAGAAGATGTAAACATTACAGTAAGACACGAAAATATGGTATATATACATGTACACGTATTTTGTAATGAATGGACATAAGGTATACATGTACATTATTGTAATCATTACTGTAATACACGAAAAGAAGATATATATGTACACATATTATAAACATTCATAACAAGGTATACATATACAACTTAATGTAAACTTAAACATATACAACTTAATGTAAACATTCATGATAAGGTATACTTACACTTATACATAATAAGGTATACTTACACTTACACTTACACTTATTGTAAACATTCATAACAAGGTATACATGCAAACTTATTGTAAACTTTCATAACAAGGTATACATGCAAACTTATTGTAAACATTCATACCAAGGTATACATGCAAACTTATTGTAAACTTTCATAACAAGGTATACATGCAAACTTATTGTAAACATTCATAACAAGGTATACATGCAAACTTAATGGAAACTTATTCATAACTAGGTATACATGCAAACTTATTGTAAACATTCATAACTAGGTGTACATGCAAACATATTGTAAACATTCATAACTAGGTATACATGGAAACTTATTGTAAACATTCATAACAAGGTATACATGGAAACTTATTGTAAACATTCATACCAAGGTATACTTACACTTATTGTAAACATTCATACCAAGGTATACATGCAAACTTATTGTAAACATTCATAACTAGGTATACATGCAAACTTAATGTAAACATTCATAACTAGGTATACATGGAAACTTATTGTAAACATTCATAACAAGGTATACATGTGCACTAATTGTAAACATTCATACCAAGGTATACATGCAAACTTATTGTAAACATTCATACCAAGGTATACATGGAAACTTATTCATAACTAGGTATACAT
Source organism: Unio pictorum (assembly GCA_030141615.1). NCBI lineage: Eukaryota > Metazoa > Mollusca > Bivalvia > Unionida > Unionidae > Unio > Unio pictorum. Next base: position 2,693,289 of record JARLTB010000114.1, read on the forward strand.
GCAAACTTATTGTAAACATTCATACCAAAGTATACATGGAAACTTATTCATAACTAGGTATACATGTAAACTTAATGTAAACATTCATACCAAGGTATACATGGAAACTTATTCATAACTAGGTATACATGCAAACTTATTGTAAACATTCATACCAAAGTATACATGGAAACTTATTCATAACTAGGTATACATGCAAACTTATTGTATACATTCATACCAAAGTATACATGGAAACTTATTCATAACTAGGTATACATGCAAACTTATTTTAAACATTCATACCAAGGTATACATGCAAACTTAATGTAAACATTCATACCAAGGTATACATGCAAACTTAATGTAAACATTCATAACTACTTATACATGCAAACTTATTGTAAACATTCATACCAAGGTATACATGGAAACTTATTCATAACTAGGTATACATGCAAACTTATTGTAAACATTCATAACTAGGTATACATGCAAACTTAATGTAAACATTCATAACTAGGTATACATGCAAACTTATTGTAAACATTCAAACCAAGGTATACATACAAACTTATTGTAAACATTCAGAACTAGGTATGCATGCAAACTTATTGTAAACATTCATACCAAGGTATACATGCAAACTTAATGTAAACATTCATACCAAGGTATGCATGCAAACTTAATGTAAACATTCATACCAAGGTATACATGCAAACTTAATGTAAACATTCATAACTAGGTATACATGCAAACTTATTGTAAACATTCATACCAAGGTATACATGTAAACTTATTGTAAACATTCATACCAAGGTATACATGCAAACTTATTGTTTTGTTTTTTTTGTTTTTTATGCTTTAACGCCATTTTTCAGCACAATATAGGCTATACATGGCGGACAGTATTAATGGTGGAGGAAGAAACCGGACAAACCCCGGAAAGAACCACCGACCCATGAGAAGCTACTGGCAAGCTTTCTCACATAACTACATTTGCCGAATCTTAAGACTCGAACACACGCGGACAGAGGTGTGATGGCAATGGTCCGTAACAGACAGCGCTTTAGACCACTCGGGGCCCTGCAAACTTATTGTAAACATTCATAACTAGGTATACATGCAAACATAATGTAAACATTCATACCAAGGTATACATGCAAACTTATTGTAAACATTCATACCAAGGTATACATGCAAACTTATTGTAAACATTCATACCAAGGTATACATGCAAACTTATTGTAAACTTTCATAATAAGGTATACTTACTTGTACACTTAATGTAAACATTCATAACAAGGTATACTCACACTTATTGTAAACATTCATAACACCGCATACATGTACATTTTATTATAAATGTTTGTAACAAGGACCGCTCCTGTGGCCTAGTGGTTAGAGAGTTTGCTGTGGAATCGACATGTTGTAGGCTTAAACCAAGAACATACAAAAAGGGCTGCCTTGTATGGTACTAAGCATTAAGAGGTTAGTGTTAGGACTTGTCGGCCTGGTGTCAGGATAATGTGATTGGGTGGGACATCATGCTACATGTCTGCAGCATGATGCCCCAGTGCTACACATCACTATAAACTGCCTCACTGCAGACATCATAAGGATATGACTGATTTTAAAAAAAGCTACATTAAAAATCCTAATAACACACACACGCACTCAACAAGGCATACAGGTACACTTATTGTAAACATTCATAACAAGGTATTGAGGTACACTTTATGTAAATAGTCATATCCAGTGAACAACATACATCAATTCAAGCCTTTATAAACTTTTATGGAATTGGTGCATTCTTGCCTGCCTGGTTCTCTGCTTTGTATGCTCCTTGACATGGGAGCATTCTTGCTAGTCTGGTTCCCTGCTTTGTTTGCTGCTTGTTCTTGGCACATGTTTGCTGTCTGATTCCCTGTCTTAAATGCTCCTTGCCATCAAGGCATTTTTGCTAGTATGGTTCTCTGCTTTGTATTCTCCTTAAGGTAGATCACCAAACCCATCACAATTGTATGTGTTCCAACAACTGCAGGTGAGGTTATTTGACAGCTGGATGGAAATAGCCATGCATTGTTCTAATGGACTCTAAAATGTGCACCAATTTCAGTATGTACTTTCATCATCACAGTCTGACGTCATCTCTTTTAGCACTGATTGTTATGGCAGTAATACATGGTTTCCCCCATCATTATTTTGGCAGTAAGACATGTTTCCCCCATCATTGGTATGGCAGTAAGTCTTGCCGCCCCAATTGTTATAGCAGTATTACATGGTTTCTCCCATCATTTATATGGCAGTAAGTCTTGGATTCCTAATTATTTTAATAGCAGTAAGTCATGGACTCATTCACCCAATCATGCATACCAGGGTTGACATCCCTGATGGAATCCATGTTGTTATGTCATTTTAGGAATACATCACATAGTTCACCATTTTGTTCTATTGCTATATTTAAATGATTGAGGTAGACATTAATTATAGTAATGCCTGTAAACCATACATGATGTTTTACTGCTCTGCTGGCCTAGTGGTCAGAGTGTGTGCTTTGGCTGCAGGAGTTCATGAGTTCAAACCCCAGCCAAGTCATGCCAAAGATCAACAAATGTTGCCTTACATATTGCTTAGCATTAAGAGGTTAGTATTAAAACTGGTCATACTTGTGTCAGAATACCTCTGTGCTAGACATCACTACAAACTTCCACACTGCATACATCATGGCAGTATGATGGTTAAAGTGATAAAGATTAATTGAAAATCCAATTAAGCAAACAAATGGTGTTCAAGAACATGTTGACTCATTATTCCATGTTCCAAATCACACACAAAGTCCAATTACACACACACACACACACTCACATACACACTTAGCATTAAGAGGTGAGTGTTAAGACTCGTCATTATTAGTTGTGTCAGGATACTATGAGGTATCTAGAGGTGCTAGACATCACTGTAAACTGCCATACTGCATACATCATGGTGGTATGATGGCAAAAATGGTAAAGATTAGTTAAAAATTCCAATTACACACACAAATGGTAAAGATTAGTTAAAAATTCCAATTACACAGATAAATGGTGTTCAAGAACATGTTGACTCACTATTTTATCTTCCAGTTTTAAAGAACATGTTAGTACTGGATATGTTTATGGACAATCTTCATTTCAGATGTGTTTTGTTTTGACAGGAAATTTCAAACATACTTTGCTTTTCCAAAATTTAAAGATGGATTAGTGAGTGAATTTAACATGGTTATGAGCTTGTTGTGCTGGTAAAAAAAGGATAAGAGTTTTTATGTTCCTGTTCTGACAAGTGTGAAGGAATGTGATAATTATGGCAATTATCCTTGTCTTGTTCTGCTTTTATTTGTGTTGTTCCTCAATTTTGATCCCCAGCTATGTTCTGTGATCAGAGTGGCCAAACATGTTCAACATTCAGGGAACACAAATCTGCCTTTACATTTCCATAGAGTAAGTCTACAGTACCAACCATTATTACATTTTACAGATAACATGTAATTGAAAAGGCCTATTGATTTTGTGGTCCAAAGGTTAAAGGTGAAGACCACTGTGAATGAAAGCTAAAGAATAGTTTTGGATGATATCAATAACTTTAGCTGCATGGACATGGGGTTTGCACAGTGCACATAGTGTAATTTAGAAGCCCATTGATTTTGGAATTGAAAGGTTAAAGATCAGTGTTTTTGAATATGAAAATGGTTTGCGCCTACAAATTTCAGTTAGAGCCATGCGCCTAAGCTGAAGTTTGTGTATGGATAATGCTATGGGTGGGTTAGAAAGAGGACTGCTGATTTAGGGGCAAAGAGGTCATGGTAACTGTGATTCAAAGAACACAATATTTCTAATTGCATAATACCATCAGTTCTAGACTGGGTAGCATGGCCAAAGTTGACAATGGTTCACACTGAAAGCTTTGAAGAGGCCTAATTTTGAGGGTCAGTCGACATGGTCGCTGTGCCTTAAATTGCACGAACGTTATGTTATGGATTGTTTTAGTTTTGTCAGATTTTGTTAAGATCATTGATAAAACTCAATGGAGGTATTGCTCTAATGATAATAAAGAAACCTATTATTAGGGGAGGGGTCTAGAAGCCAAAAATCATTGTCATGTGAGACAAAAGTAATGACATTTGGATAGTAAGTCTAGTTCATAGCTGCATACCTTGACCCAATGTCATGGTCATTGAGATCATTGGCTAATAATATTCAGAGTCAGTGGTGTGCATCTCATGCCTACACAATGTGTTATTAATCCTGGTATATGGGTACAATGTTTCTATAGTTGAAATATTACTATTTATGGGGGTCCCCAAGTGGCTGAGTGGTCTAAAGCACTCATCATTATGGATCACTGCTATCTAACCACTGTCTCTTTGGGTTCAAGTCTCAGATTCAGCCAATGTGGGAATGTGAAAAAGCTTTCCAATTACTTCTCAATGGTCATTTGTTTTTTCCTGGGTGTTCCCGGGTTCATCCTCCGCCATTTAATGACCTCCATATGTAGCCAATATTGTGCTGAAAAATGGCATTAAACCCTGCAACAACAGCATCAAACTCCAATACATGCCCTCATGAATGCACATCAATATATTGGGTATAAGCTAACAACAAATTACTTATAGGTCACTAATTTATTGATCGCAGTATGCCTTATGGAAGTGTATCTGATGTCTCATTTCCACTTTATGGTGTAAGGCCAAGAAGTAATTATTCTCTACACATTTGTTTTCATGAGCCATGATTTGTCAGCCTTTTATGGAGGGTCAAGAACAGTCGGCAGGATATGTTTTCATGGTGGCAAAACTTATCAAACGATACAGACTCAGAGTCACCAGGCTCAGAATAAATATATCTTCCATGGTTGTTGCCAAAAGGTTATGAACCACTGTTATAAATGCAGTTATCATTGCAGTCACATGGAAATTCAGAAATTGCGTGGTTTTATCTTAGGTGCATCTAATCACTCAACAATAAGTAATAAACATGATATGGTAAAACTGTTAAATCATCAAACAATATACAGATTTTAAAACAAGATATAATAGCTGTGATCTATTGTTTTTGTTGCTAAATCTGTCACAGTTTATCCCTACCATTCCAGCTAGTCCCGATCATTTTCTAAATACATCTTCAGAAACCAGTCATTGGCATAACACACCTTATCTGGGAAAAGTTATATATAACGCATAATACAGTGCAAGTGAATAATACTTAATCTACATTCCTTAAAAAGAGATGTAATACTATCTCTTTTACCCTCTTGCTTTTGCCACTGCAAATACACCCGAAAAATAACGTATTCAGTCAGTTTTCTGGTTGGGGATATTCGCTTGGCAGAACAGGAAAATGATGAAAGATAACAGTAATTTAGGAAAATTAAGGATTTTATCAAAGTAGTTATTCCATTATGGGACAACCTTTTTATTCTCCACCAGCCAAGATTTTTTTTACTTCTTTCAACTTTGTCAAATAATTAAGTTCAAACTTAAAACAATAAATTCAAAGAGTAAAGTACACCTGACCATTTAACATCAATTTCAGAACTTATCTTGTCATTACAATTTTGTTTTATTTGCAATCCAACAAGCTTTTCATATAAAAAAAATTGATTACATGCCTAGGCAAAGTCATTTCAAATCTGCATTGTTGTCTTCAAGGACAAAAAAGTACTGTCTAATAATAAAAACATTAGCTTACTGATCTAATTTGAAAGTGGGGTTCTAAAGGGTCTTACTGGCAACAACCTCTCTCCAAATTGAAACATGGGGATAAATATCCATTAACAATGACATAACCTTTGGGCTTGTTACAGAATATTCTCAATCTCTTATGAATTAAATAATAATGATGTATGTTCTTCTATGTGTTCTGTAATAGCCACTGTTTTGATGACTGAATTGCCAATGATTAAATAGGTCTGTACATGTTGTTTATGGCATGTGGGTGTTGTTTAGACCTTTAGGTATTGTTTAGTATCCATATCTTTATTAACAAAATACTAATGATGTTGGATATGCATGTAGATAATAGGTACTTTTTTTGATGAATGAATTACCAATGATGTCACAGTGGTGTTATGTAGTAACTCATAGACCAGAATAGATTATGGGATTGTATACCATCCATCAGTTCATTAGTGCAAGTTTATCATAGCTCCTCCTCGTAAACCACATGGAGGGTTGCCATGAAACGATACACATTTATCCCATAGTATGGTTTGTTATATATAAAAATGGTGCTGCTCTTGAAAATCTTATTTTCACTACATCTCCTGAATGGATGGCCATATTAACATGGGATTGTCATTGAAGAAACTTCTCTTGTTGTCTATGCTGTTTGACTAAATTTTTTTGGATAGAAATGAACCTTTTCTTTTTAATTTGCTAGTGTTCATGATGTATTTCTAAACCTTTTTACAGAAAGTGCAATTGCAAAGGATTACTTTTGTGGTAGAACAAAAACAGTTAATAAAAAGAGATAGTAAAGAACTTAGAACATCATTGAATGATGTTACATTGGAATTTATAAGGATTGAAAAAGAACTAGGTGACACATAGAAATGGCTCCAATAAACAGCCAGTGTCTGAGTGTGAGTGTGTTGCAGTCTTACAAGTTCTGGATTGATTCCAGAAAGGAACATGGTGGCCATTCAGAATTTGCATGTGTGCAACATATGTATCCTTGCCATTAAATAATTCGGGAAATTATTGTCCTACCTTACCAATGTATTTAAATGTGTAAATAGTTCATATGCAAGACATTTTTTAAAATCAATATTTCTTCCTGAAAATATGGATCTTTGTCATTTGCAGTCAGTTTTTTGCACTTTAGGTTTGGCAGCTATGCCTTTCTGCAAATGGTGCTCAATCTGATGTCCAATATGGCCTGTACTAACAATCGTATCTTCTGACATGGGTGGTCATTTTATGAATGTTTCACTAAAGAAATTATACTGACATGGGGTTTCCACCAAAAAATATCTTATGCTTGTCTTATTGCTTTGAATCAAAATATATGAAATAAAAGGATCACACACATTTTGTTCTTCTTTTGAAAAACACTGGTCTGAAAGGCAAATTAAAACAAAATGTCGCTTTGAAACATTTAAGTATTTTTTCATTTAATTTATTGATTAGTAATTTCAGTGCATGTCATTATTAGAATAATGAAATACCAGTATGTTTCTTTTGGGGCAGTTGTCTCTGTGCAATTAATTGACCCATGTCAGAACAAAACTGCCTCCTCATAAGCATACTTATACATACCTTTTATCCACAATCTGTATGACCAGTACTTCTTTATTTGAACATTAGGTCATTATTGCTCATAATTTTAGGCCTTAGGAACTTTCTTGTTAAATTAGGTCATTATTGCTCATATTTTAAGGTATTAGGAACTTTTCTTGTTAAATTGTCTCAGGTACTTTTCACAATGAATCATGAAGATGATGATGATGCGTTGAGTCCAGCTGAAAACCTGTATCTACTGTTATATATTGTGCCAGCAAAAAATAATATATGCCATAAGTATAAATTGTTCTCCAGCTAATAAAGACAATTCTTACTTCAAACTGTTCTTCTTTCTTTTATTCGTTCTTTCTTTCTGCCTTGGACAGAATTAATAATCTCAAGGGGGGTCCCTAAAACTGAAATTGATGGGTTTCAACTCGCATATTACATTAATAGTTTTTCAGAATAGGATCATTCAACTTTGATTGCAAATGAATTATCTGCCAAATGTGAATTGTCAGCATGTGAATTCTGAAATATCTAAGGGAATTGGAGTAAAGTGTCTTGCCAAAAGACACCATGGTATCTGACATGGGCTGATCCAGTTTTAGAATTTTAAACTGTTCCCTTTCACTTGTGTTTCTGGTATGCTAACCACACTTATCATCAGTAAAACTAATCAGTAACATGCATCATTATGTCAGTTTGAGGTAATCATATTTATTTTGACCTATTTAATGCAAAGTGTTAGCATTGATTAGCAGACAATCTGAAGGTATTGGCTATCTAATTGTGATCTTTAGAGATAAAATAGCTTTTCTGTCATTGTCATTTGTTTGGTGAAACATTTTCAGTTGTTATTTACACGATTGTTTAAATAAAATAAAATTTAGTATTATAAATTAAAGTCCCAGTAAACCATACCTTGTGTCACTAATATCATACTTCTTTTACGCAGGAGACTATGAAGAATTGACTGAGAACAACTTCCTTTAATATCCATGAGATTCAGCTTCTTGTAAGAATTTATCTGATCCATTTCTGGTATAGTGGATATCAGAAGGTAATAGTGCTATCAAAACTAGATGTATTGTTTTGGTCATTTATTTTTCATGTCATTTTAGTGGTAACAGTTTGAAGCTATGGAAACAATAATTGTTTATACTTTCATTTTAACATCCGGTCTTGCAACAAAATTTGATAAACATTTTGTTTTCTCTCATTCTTGAGTATTAACTGTTGTCCTGTCTTCAGTGCAAATTCAAAACATATTGCCTTGTTGAAGTTATTATCATTTGTGTTAAGGTATCATTGTTAGGTTTTTGCCTTTAGCTCATATTTTCTCACACTGTTGTATGTATATTTATTAATTGTGGCACTAATCAGTTTCCGACACTGCTTAATATATACATGTATATATATATATATATGAGTGTGTGTGTGTGTGTGTGTGTATGTGTGTGTGTAATGTAGCACTAAATGCTTTATATATATATATATATATATATATATATATATATATATATATATATATATATATTTATGAAATGTGGCAATAATTGGTTTCTGACATAGTAAAATATGTAATGTAGCACTAAATGGTTTCCAACATTGTTGTGTATAATATATATATATATATATATATATATATATATATATATATATATATATATATATATATATATATATATAATATATATATATATATATATACATGCACTGTTGTATGTATGTAACAATAGTTTGTTTTAAAAGTAGAATATAAATATCCATATTTTATTTTGCAATACTTGTATTACAAATATTTGGATGTATCTCACTTTCTCTTTCAAACATGCTCTAAACTGCAATAGGTTAATAATATTAGCCTGCCACCTCGTGAATCCTGCCTTACAAAAACACAAAACTTATCTTTTCCTGTCTGTTTTTTGCAATTTTGCCAGGTGTTGCAAGTTTTTCGCATTTTGGTTGTACTGGATAAGATTGTCCAGTTTATCCTCTGACATTCCAAGTCACTTGCTCACTCTCTGAAAACTTACTCAAAACGCATTATTTAAAAATACATCAAACCAACCAACCATGGGAGCATCCTTAGTAGTATTTCAGTCAGCTAAAAACTAGCATGAGGCAGATAACATCATTGCCACATAAGCTCAAATACAAAGCTGACACATTCTAGAGTGACCAAGAAACCAATGATGACCATCAATACAAACAGTTTTAAGTAAGAAATTAAACTCACCATTTATCTCTCTAGACTAATATATCAGGCAGAATTCCCAGCTGACTTGCAGTAGAAGCAAGTCACATGCAAATATCTTGATACAATTATAAGCACCAGTATGCCCCAAGGCAAATATCCCCACTTTACTCTTAGCATCAGAAGATCTTCAGTGAAAATCCTGTGTGATTTACAGTATTGGCAGGCCCCAACTTGGTCCATTTGAATATCAGGAATAGTAGGTCAAATACCAATAATCTCTAAGACTAGAGGATCCATATATAAAAAAATCCTAATTGATTGTCAGGACTTAAAAGTCCCAAGGCAAAAACCCCAACCAATCATTAGGAATAGCAGATCTCACCCCACCCCACCTCCATCCAAAACTATGATTCGCTGTTATAGACAAACTCTGTGGATATAGTAAGATGATACCAGGTTGTTTGATGCAGGTATCAGATGAATTGATACTCATTGTTACTTTGTATTCTATATAAGAATGTAAATTTAAGCCTCTGTGGCATGGTTTATGGAGACTTTAAATGTACATAAGCTGATTTCAACCAGGTTGATCATAATTATTGTTGTATTCTTGCCTTTTTTGTATGTAACTGAAATTATTGGTCAATCCTGCAATGATGAAACTGCTACATAACAAACATCTGTGTATATGTATCTACATATTTGTCTATATCCTACTGTTAGATTGTCCTCCATATTACATTCAGTTTATGGTCATTTTCTCGTTGCTTCAGAAATGCAGCAGGAGAGATGTTATTATATGCTGTGGCAGATGAAAACAATAGGCACATCTTGAAACAGTCCTCAACGCATACGTAATGAAAGACCAGGAAGTTGAGTGTAAGGACAGATACTATTTGTATTAGCTTTACTGATGGAATGTCTCTACATTTTATAGTTCTACATCTAATGTCAAGAGTCTATTGTCTGTCTGTCTGTTTGACCAGACACCATCCATTAATAGCTGTTTGTTATCACTATTGATGAGTGAAGTCACAAAACATTGCATACAGCTTTGTTTGGTAATGAAACCTAATGGTCGTCAAAAAAAGTATTGCCTCTGAGACATTAATAATGGTCACTACACTTGTCATCTTGAAAATTGTGTAAATATTGAGTAAATGGTCAAATCAATACTGGACCTATAAAAATATACTTCATATGACATGAGCATTGCTCTAAATGAAAATTGTACCAATCTGACAACCAGCATGGCGATCATAATACTGTAGTTATCACTAATAAATTGTTGTACCATGAGTAAGCCCAACATCTTTTCTGTCCTTGAGCAGTCAGTGTCCCCCACAATTTAACACATCTCTATATCTTGAGCTTGGTAGAGGAGGGAAGCAGTACATGAAAGGTCCCCTTAGCAACTCACAAATACTGAAATTAATTTGTGCATCAAACTGAGCTTGTTTTTTCCAGTACTTTGAAACACATACTAGATTATATATGTTAATCATTATATATGTTAATCATTATCTATATACATATATTGGACCAAATGATACCATACGGGGACAGATGTGAAATCATTGGGAGACTATGTCCCTGAACCTTGAACATTTTAGTACCCTAATATTCAAAACACATTTACTGGCAAGTAAATAGGAAAAACAACTTTGTGTGTTAATTAACAAAACAGGCTTAATTAACTTAAGTTAAAAAAATATTTAGAGTATAGTTTTTCACATTTGAAAAATAAATAGAATTTTCGTAAAGCTGTATATATTTACTTCTTCTGGAAATAGCGACCTTTGGTGTACTTTTAATTTGTTAACATTATCTGTGATATAATCTATATAGGTTTGAATTTTTATCAAAGTATAGAAAGAAGACCTATATTTAAATCCGAATTGACAATAGAAAAATCTTCATTGTAAAGGAACTATTCAAAAGCATTTTCTGAGTAAAGAAAAGCTATTCATCGTCTAATGTTAAATATTGCATGCATGCGTACTAGGCTAGCACAGCTATACATGAAAATGGTTTCACACTGAATGAATATCTTGTGCTCACGTGGGCGCAGACTTACGCTTTGGTGAATGAATGGTATGTACATTTAAAATAACATTCATCATCTAACTTTATTGTCTTAAGTTTTGATTGTTAACAGTAACGGATTCAATGCCATTGATGTCTTCACACATGCAATGCAGACGGCAGACACGCCTAAGTCTTAGCCTAATTGGCCATCCGCTTTTGTTCATACGCACAAATCTGGCAAAACTTGACCCCTACACCCTTCCTTTACACATGTGTACTTTTTTTTTACACAGCAACCTCCACCTGCGTTTGTACGCTTGTTTGTATCCCCACCCCACCCAAATTATTTTGCCTAAATATTGAGCCAGAGGTGGTCCGTAGTGAGTCCAGGTTGTAGGATGACATTGTGTAATCTATGGGGCAGGCTGTCATACTTGCTGCTGAGCTAGCAATCAGGTGTACTGTGGCATATAAGTGACTCCTTTTCCCCAGATTTGATCAATTTAAAGGTTGAAAAGAAGCTGTCAGCGCTTTACAACATCTATAATGAAATGACTACAGAAGAACAAACAACAAAAATGAATGAATTGAAGAAGAAAAAATGCTGAAAATATATAAGATAGGACACATTATTAGGTCATTAAGCTTGTTCTTGCAGTCAAATAAGGTGAGTTTTAAGAGCACTCTTGAAAAGGATTAGTATGTCTTTGTGTCTAATTTACATGGGCAATTTGTTCCACAATGCTGGGCCCTGGAATGCAAAAGAACATTGTCCATATAACTTCGTTTTCATAGTGGGAATAATGAGTATACGATTGTAAGAAGAGGAGCTTAAGTATCTTGCTGGTGTGTACACATAGGTAAGACTAGATAGGTATGCTGGACTGGAGTCCATCAGTGAAATGTAGCAGAGAATACACATTTCGGGTTTGATTCTGGATTGACTGGATAGCCAGTGCAGGGTACAGATCAGTGGGGTTGTGTGCTCTGATCGTGGTACTCGAAAGAATAAGATGATCTGAGCATCTGTGTTTTGAACGTTTTGAAGTTTCTGGAATAGATATTAAGATGAACCAGATAGAATTGAGTTAATATAGTTCAGTCTTGAAAGTATTATTGAACACACAAGTGTTTTAGTGGTATCACCTGAAAGATATTTGCGAATGGAGCTGATGTGTCACAGCTCAAGATAAGCAGCCTTGCATATGTTTATGACATGTTGGTGCAATGTGAGCGTACTGTCTAGAGTAACACCTGTTTCGTACTGACTGTGTGAATTTAATGTTGGTGTTTCTGATATTTATTGTTTGAGTTAAAGGATGTGAATGAGAAAGTCATTGTGTTGTTATCAGAATGGTATCAGTTTTATCACCATTCATCAACAGATTGTTACATGTCATCCATGATTTCACATCAGAAATGCACCTCTCTACTCTTTGGATGGTAGCATCAACTTTAGTTGGGTGGCTAAACGTGTACATTTGGGTGTCATCAGCATACAATTGGTGATACACTGGGTGATGATATATTACACTTGAGAGCGGCTGAGTGTATAGAATGAAAAGAACAGGTCCAATAACAGACCCCTGTGGAACACCACAACATAGATCAATTGGCTGGAGTTTATTCAATTTGCAGATAGAATTTGAGTCATGTTGACTAAGTAGGACTTGAACCACTGTAAGGCTGTATTCTGAATGCCAAATACATGCTAGTGACGTTGAAGTAATATATCATGGTCTATTGTGTCAAATGCTGCAGCCAAATCAAGGAGGGTGAGGACTGTAATCTTCTGCTATCCAAAAGCAGACAGAATGTCATTAACTACTTTCAGAAGAGTAGTTTCATCACTGTGGCAATTGTGCTATACTGACTGTACATTGCTAAAAAGACTGAATTCAAGTGAGATACAAGTTGGGTTAGAAGTAATTTTTCTAAGATTTTTTTTATATAAACAGGAGATTAGAAACTTTGCGTTAGTTCTTTAAATGGTTATCGTCAAGTGTTGGTTTCTTCAGCAGAGACTTTATGATGGCAGTTTTGAAAAATGACGGGAATTCCCCAGATGAGAGAAAGAAATTAATAACATCAGTTACTGAATTAGTGAATGCAATATTGGGTATTTACACTCAAGCAGCAGTGATGTTAGAATTGGATCAAGTTCACTTGACTTTAGTGCACTCTTCATGGTGATTTTCCGTACTAAATCTGATGAAATGGGTTAAAATGCTCGTAATGGTTGTTGCTGAAATTCTGTATCATAACTCTATGGTGACTAAAGAGTCCATTGAAATTGTGTTGTCAAGCTTATCTCTAATGGTTTTGTACTTTGTAACGGAAGACATTTGCAAATGGGTCCGGAAGGTCTACTGGAGAGAAGACAGTTGGAAGTGGTGTGTTTTGATATGTATGGGTTTCCAGGACAATCATACTGTAAGTTGAAATCTCCAAGAATAATTAGGTTCCCATTATCAAAGAGCCAATGAGTGGTCATTTATTGCAATTTCCAATTTTTCCAATATATCATGAGATCAGATACCCTAAAACTAGTCTTTATGGTTTCATCCTGGAAGAATTACAACAGAGTGTTGATCACATACTATTCTACATGTATTGAAACCACAGGTTCCTTCTCCTGGAAATATATCATTACCAGTTACACATAATAGCAGCATACAAAATAGTTATCTAAAGAATACTCAGTTCTTATTATAATGTATTTTTTATATAATAGTGTAGTAAATAATTATATCTAGTTATTTTTAACATTTTATTTTTGCTGCCTATGATTTTTTTCCTCTTCTGTTTCTTCAGCTTATAGCCAACCTCAAGAAACAAGAGAAAAAGAATGCTTGTTCACCACAGGTACATAACTTTATATCATTAAGTGCTGTTGTATGGTGCTCTTCAAACATAAGGGTGTGACTTATTATGATGTCTAGTTGGTCCAAAATAAAAATGGTGCAGATTTGACAGAGGTCACTGAAATGCTTAATCACGCGTATTTGGATGCACATTTTTTATCTTGGATGCAGAGAATCACTTATACAGGAGTCCTCCATACTCATCAATTTGCTGAATGGCAAATTCAAGGGCTTGCCAATCCTGCTTCATTAACTTGTTGAGTGGTAAAATATGTTGTTAATTTATCTGTGCTAATACAGTGCAACCCCGCTGTAACGTGCTCCGCTATAATGCAAATTCGGATATAACGTGGTCGTGACGTGGATCCCAAAATTTTGTATATTCATTCGCAGATGAAAAAATATTTTTGGGTTCAAAGTTTATTATCATTATGGGAAGAGATCGCATATGAATTTGAATTTAAAATGATCGTGGCGTGGTCCCTGCAATTTGTTTTACATGTATGTGTATTTTTATTTTTTTAAGTACATGAACGAGAAATAGGGTGTAAAACGTTTATTATCATTTTGGGGATGAGTTCTAGTATGGATTCCATTATAGTACAATTGTGGCGTAGCTTCTAAAATTTAACCAGGTTAGTGAAGTGTTATGCCAAAATAAGCATTGTCGGAAATGTTACTTGTTACAGATCCACGAGTTAAGCCAGTAAGTCGTCTTTGTGATTGTCTTCAATTAATTCTGTATACAAATGTTGCACAAACAATAACCGACATGTGTTTTTTTCACTGCATACATATACACAACCAAGCAGAAAGTCAAAAAAATAAAATGCAAAACGTTTATTCTAGGATCACGTAGGGCTTTGCCAATGTCGCAAACTGCGATTTTATTTTCCTTATTGGAGGCAAAATATACCATTTGGCATTCTCATTTGTATTGGCGACATTGTTGGCTGTTTAAATTTGTATAAACAACCATTGGTTTGGAGAGGAGAAATTCAGAGGCCTCATGAAAGGTAACCGCAAACTTGATATCAAAAGCACTGACATTTATATATTGTTACAAACCATCTGAACAGTGTATTGTTACATCATAATCCGCTTATGCTGACATCGAACAAGAGTACTGTATGTTTTGAGATGTCTGCTTTTTTTGTTGTTGACATTTCTGGTAGTGGAGATCAACCGGACAAAGCGATGTCTCGTCATCTATCTTTGTCGGATTTTCGGCTGCTTGCAAGTAATTAATATATTTACTTAGACTGATATTTGTATGTGGATGGTATGTAAAATTCCTCTTCGTTCCATTCAGAATTAAATCCTTCAGAACACTCACATTTGTTGTAATAATCCATGTCATCAGACCAGAGCACATGCGTCTCTATCAGATGTTGACCCTTTGTTAAATTTCTGAGTGCAAGGCAGCATCACTCCACTACCACAAATGTAAAAAGAAAATTAATAAAAAAATCCCATCTTGTAATCTATACAGTAGGATGGAGGAACTGTAACTACAATCGACCAAACGACGGCCACTTCATTATTAAAAATGTACCCAGATAAAATAGTTTGCTGAAATTTCAGAGGAAACAGATTACCTTTGAAGCACCGATTGGTATGAAAATGTACTCAGCAAATGGAGAAAAAAAATTTGTCTCAATCATGCAGTACAAATATTTGATGTTGCCACCACAATAAGAAATGGGCATCTGTTTGGTTCTCCTAAGCTATACTTTAGCGGTGACTTTAATAACGCATGCACCCATCATCAAAGAAAGCGAACTACAGTCATTCAATGAAAACAAAGAGTTTTTATTCAAAGGAAATCAGTACCAAACAGAAATAAAAGTGATGGAATCTGATTGACTTTTGTATCTTCTAGAATACGTTAACTGTGCCGTGAAAGTTTCCTTTTTGTTGGGAAAACGTGTATGCTTACGAACGCTACAAACGGCGGCTTAAAAGGCAAACTAACTTTTACCGACTTGGGATGTACTGAAAAGTAAGTGTGCTTCTTCATTCGTTACGTGAGTGTGCTATGTTTTTCCACTGAATTCAGACCAGTATGAACTGTGATAAAATTATTGAATATTTTAAAGCTGTGTATGTGTGTGTGTGCATAATTTTGATGGAATCACTTGTATTGTGGATTCAATTTATATGATGAAGTTCGTAGGCGAGTGAATACACGGTGTTGATACTATATTCATACTATACATTAGACATGTATGTATAAACAGTATTCACATATATGTACCAATTCGTGGTTCTCTAAATAAACAAAAAGTAGACTATTATATATGTCTTCACTAAAGTTGTATTTCTCATTTAATATGCATCAATTTAAGATGGTAAATGTGCCAATGAAGCTCCTATTTTACCACCTGCATTTATTACCGCGTTCGGATTCTTTGGCTCCCAACTACCGTGTTATAGCGGGGTCACACTGTACTTACAATGAGAAAATTCAGTGACTGAAAGACCCCCTGATGTACTTGTTGTCATTATAAGGGTACAACTGAAGAACATGACCCAAAAAGCTTGGCATCAAGTTCAAAAACTTGCCTAGATGCAAAGTGGTGAGAAAATGTGCTGATAGCACATTAATTGAGTACATCAAATGAACAATTTTAGCTTTCATTATTGTGACATTATTGAAAGCCTTCACAAAGTCCTTGAACAAAGCTCACCTGGACTATCTAAAACATAACAGATAATCATACAGACACAGAAAGATGCAAGTACTATACACACACACACACACACACAGAATTCATGACCCTGAATCATCCAGTATATTATATTAAATTACCATGTATTCCAATCATCTAGTGTATATCTACTTAATTGCCATGTCCCCCAACCATCTAGTATATATACTTAATTGCCATGTGCCCCAACCATCTAGTATATATACTTAATTGCCATGTGCCCCAACCATCTAGTATATATACTTAATTGCCATGTGCCCCAACCATCTAGTATATATACTTAATTGCCATGTGCCCCAACCATCTAGTATTGGCAGGTCTACTTGTATACCATGCCTTACTGAGGTCCATTTACTATTGCAAGGTCTGCTTTTCTACCACTGAAAATAATGGCTGCCTTACTGAGGTCCATTTAGTTGGCAGGTCTGCTTTTCTACCACTGAAAATATTGGCTGCCTTACTGAGGTCCATTTGGTTGGCAGGTCTGCTTTTCTACCACTGAAAATATTTTAATGAAACTGTAGCTAATTATGTATTATAACTTGATGGTGTGTCAGGTACCATAGTCATGCCCCTTGTCTCCAGGGCAAGTTCACCTCATTCGAGATGTAAATCTGCGACTGATAACCTATGTCTGGAATATAACTTTGTGGCCACTGAAGATATTATAATGAAACATTGGCCAGTTATGTATCATATATAGATGGTATGTCACATGCCTTTGCCATTACCTCTGTCTCAAGGTAAAGAACAAATGCAACTCTGACTTGTATCCTTGTCCACACTATAATCTTGAACTACTTCAGATATTGTAATAAAACCTTTAACCTGTTATATATGATGACTAGACTATGCTACATACCATTGCCATTATCAAAGACTTACAAAAATGGTACTAACAGCTGCCTTGCTTGGTGCTTAGCATTAAGAGTTTAGTGTTAGAACTGGTTGGCCTGGTGTCAGGATATTGAGACTTGGTGTTACATCATGCAACATGTCTGCAGCATCATGCCCCAGTGCTAGAAAACTGCCACACTACAGACATCATAGCGATATCCCTGCCTCAAGGTCAATGCTACAGCAAGTGATAATATAAATCGAAGACCTGTCTTCATGTATAACCAGTAAATATATTTGAATGAAATTCTAGCCTGTAATATACAACTTGTCTTGTGCATTCAGTCATACCACTCTTCCTTTCAAGGTTATAGTCACATATAATAATGTAAGGCAGTTGCTAGTTTCCAGGCTGTCTATTTTACCCCTACATATATTCTTGTGAAACTTCAGACTCTTTCATATCAGAGTCAAATCTCTAGCTCAATGTTCATAGGGGAAAAAATTCACACGGTGTGCATGCCATGTTTCATTTTGGTATTCTTGTTTAATTTTATTTTTTTTTGTTGTACATTGTAAATTTTGATGACTGTAATATAAACCATTCAAATGCTTTGGTCAATGACTTTTTATTACCCTAAAGAACTTGAAATAAATGAATTTTTGTTATAAAATTGCCCCAAACAACAAAACGTAGTGCATCCTAACACTTCTATGCAAGTAAACTATATACAGTATTTGGTGTCCCAAAACATATAGACAAAAACAAATGTCAAGACAAAATTGTGAAGATCTCCATACACCACAAAATCATGTTTATGTTACATGAGGTTATGATAGATAAAATATGCTGATCGATCAGTTGACATAAAAAAGCACTTAATAGTACATGAAACAATTACTTTAACTTTATGTCCCACCTTTTATAGATCATACAAAATTACTTTTAAAAATAATTAAGAGTATCCCAAGACTTATAATGCCCCAAGACTTACTGTCCTTATGGTAATATTTGTAATTTATGATATCTACTAACGCACTGATAATTACATACATCTTGATTTATAGAAAACAAATTAGGTTATACAGTTCCATATAAAAACTATAAGTATTAAGATAAGTTATAATTTACTGAACTCCCCCAAAATGCTATTGTCCAGTAGAAACTAGATAATATCAAAGAGATGGTATCTAGACTTGGGTTGCTTCAGCTTCTTAGCACTAGTGTTGTCCAATACATGAATGAATTTTGATCAAACTTTGCACGTAAGCTTCTGTCAGCAAGAATATGACTGATACTCGGGGATTTGTTGTAGTTTATATCATCTTTAGTTTATATTAGCTGAAATTGTTTTAGAGGTTATGTGAAGAATTTGGACTTTGTTTTTGGGCTCACATTATATTAATGGGATCACCTGTTCATTTTCAGTTTCCAATGTTACTGTAAACCAAAGAGGCCATGCAAATTATGTGGACAGCTCTATTCCAATCTAAAAAGACATAATCCAGGTTCATAAAGACTGTAATGAAGTGAAACATATATTAGAAAATCCTGGTTAGCAAAGAGCAACTATGTGCACATTAGAAAAGAGGGCATCTTTGAACAGAACAAGCAGCAGTGCACAAAGGAAAACCCATCATTTCAGTCTCAGAAATATTGTGAGGGGAATATAGTTTGTTGCTCAAATTGTAAGGGATTTTATGCAAAAAAAAATCTTTTTCAGGCATAGAGATGAATGTCACTTGGACAAATGTGCATTTTCAAAACCCATTCCATTGGCAATCCTAGCTACTGAAAGTGATACAGTAGCTGCCAGCTTTCAAGACCTGTTGAATTCCTTGAGGACAGATGAAGTAGGTTATGAATGTCAAAGAGAATGTACTATAAGCCTGATAAATGCACGTTTGTGGGGAGAAGAAAAAAAAAACAAAATCAGAAAAAATAATGGAAGTGATAAAAAGGGTTTGCTCAAACATTAGAACATTGTGAAAATTTTATGTAGAATTCAAATCTTTAGAGATAAATGAATGCATAGAATCAGTGCAAATGTTCAACCGTGATAAATGTAGTTCTCTCAAAATAGCAGACAAAGAAGATTCCAGCATCAAGTATGGCTTAAAAAAGAATATCTACTACTTACTGATAACAAGTGCGAAAATCTTGAAAGGAGAAGCATTACAAGGTAACTAGGGAGAAATAAAAGCAATGGAGTTTAACCACTTTGTCTCAATTTTAAAGTTGAACAGTCTAACAGTTTTTGGTGATGCAAGATACATGACCACCCAAACTAGGCAAGAAAGGCTTAGATTGCCAGATAGACTACCAGGGGATGCACCCATGGAAAAGCTCGTAATACACACTGGAAGTGATAACAAAACACACTGAAGGCAAATTTGATTTCATTGGAAAACATGACTTTGTACAACTGTGCAGTGCAGTTAGTTCCAGACTAACTTTTTTCAACGTTCGCCGAGGTGGGAACTAAGTAGATTGAAGATTGATCACTGGTGCAAGAGAAATCAGTGGATTACATTGTCCCAGATTAAGAATTTGGATTTAATTTCACCAGTTGAGAGGAAAGTGTTTTGTGACATGGAGGTCACTTTCCAGCAGGGAAAAGGGACACAAATTGTATCATGCTTGATGCCTGGTGATTGCAAGAAAGCAATGGACATCCTCTTGACAGAAATATTAGCATGGATGCAGGTATTTTATCAACAAACGAATTCATCTTTCCGAATACTTCACGAAACCATGTCATTGGATGGGACTACATAGATTACATGTATAAAATGACTGGAATTGAGAATTCAAACATCAATACCACATAAAACAGACCTATGTTAAGTACAACGTATGCAGCACTTGAAGTCAAACCAGAAGATAAAACCTATTTTTGCCAGCACATGGGGCATACAAAGGAAGTGAATGAAAATATCTACCAAAGACCATTGCCAGTTATGACTATCACCAAAGTGGAATTGCTTTGCAGAATTTTCACAATGGTAAGTACATTGGTGTTTTATAAGACTTAGTGTAGGAATCTGGAATAAATTCAAATGCCACTAATAACTAGTCACATGCACTTGTTTTAATATTGGATTTTTGGTAGTATTATGTTAGGGGTCGTCCATTTAGTACGTACGCAAAAATAAGACAAAACTTGACCCCCCCCCCCTTGTATGCATGCATACTTTTTAAAAAAAAAACCCATGCGTACGTATGTATGAATGACCCCCCCCCCACTCGTTTAGAACTTCCAATATTTCATCCACGCAGAAATGACACAGGATTAATAATATTCAAATGTTTAATGAAACGGAGTAAAACAGACAGTCCTCAGCTGCTGTATATATAAAAGAAATAAGTTGCATGTTATTAAAACCTTTAAAAAGTTCGCCAGTGTCTGCTAAAGGTCAGACAAACGCCGACTGAACCCAATCAAACAGGTTACATATAACAGGAATTTCAGCAACAAGCTTAACATCAGGCTGAATCACAACAGCATTAGCTGCACTATGCTGGGCCGCTGTCTCAATATCCACAGCCTCGCTGACGTCATCATCCAGGTTTTGATTCAAGTTCTCAGTGTCGGTAGACTCAGTAGTGTGAACGCTTTGGTGTCGTCTTACACTGGCCTGCGACGAGTGATACACGCCGCACACAGGACATGTGCGCATGATTAACATAGAAATTTCCAATATAGTATACCTACTAGTTTGAAAGCTGAAACGATGGAACATTTACCCCCCCTCCCCCGTTTCTTATGTGTACGTACATTGTCAGTAGACCCCCCCCATACGCAAGCAAGCGTACGCATTTGGGTTACTCCCCCCTCCCCATCCATGCGTATGTACTAAATGGATGACCCCTTAAAGGGTTGTTCATTTATCAGTGATAGTACTTTTTATACCAGTTACTTTAAAATGACCTGTCAAGAGACTTTGTAAAGTTAGTGGAGGGCATCTTTCTATTGTGTTTTGCCTGTTAAAGCATATATGGATAGTGGACATTGAGAATTTCATTATGGTTTGTTTTACAGGTATGTCTGATAGACTCACCAACTCTGCTGCATCTGATACCTCTACAAATGAAATGTACCCCTTAAGTAACACTTCGGACACTCCTCCAAGTGATAACAACAGCAGTCCAATAAATATCACTACCAGTGCCCTCCAATGTAAAGAGGCCACCATTCCCACAGGATAACAAACCAAGCTGCTTCAGGAGACACTGCTAGTGCCCCTCTCAGTGACATAGCTAATTTGACCAATAAAGCAGGTATATGTTTTGTTTCAACTATATTTTCACTTTTAAACCTGTTGTTACTAAAGTTGAAGTGTGGGTGAATCTTGAGGTAAACATTTGTCACACTTCCAGAGCTATTTGCTGCTATGATTTTCCTATAACTGGGTCAGTGTGATAGGCGACTTGCTGTTTTTAGTGATATGCATGTAGAAGACTTGATAACCTCAAAATAGAATGAATTCATCTTCACAGGATTTGCAAAACATGTGGAGCCAACTGTGCAAAGTAGGTCAGTGACCCACTGTTGGTGTTATAGTCTGAACAGCATAGCTTAAAATTAGTTATCATGACATGCACAAAGAGCAGTGTTCTGATTAAGAACAGTATTAAAGCTGCAATAATTGTGTTTTTGAAAAATTTAGAAATAGCTGAAATCTTAACTTACTCTATTTGACTTGCATAAATGAGTCTTGTCAGACATTTACAGTAACATTGATTTACTAATAAATGGATTTCTGCCAATTTGTTTTCATAGAATTTTAATATTTCTCAATTATTTGAGTCTTTTCAGAGATTTTTTAATATGCATTAAGCTGAACAGAATTGTAGAAAACAACATAAATACATTAGACATAACAATGGGCTAATAATGTGAATTAAAATAGATCAATAGAGACATGATTTTCAATTCCAGAATGATTGTTTAAAGGCACATGACCCAAATCATTGTCATGAAGTGACCTCATTAGGGTTGCAAAGAGTCAAGTTATACATATTTAGATCATATCATAATATTGAAGAATCTAAGGTCCAGTTTGTGGCCAATTTAGGTTTGCAAAAAAAAGGTTGAAAATCACTGTTTTGAGGTATGATATGCTTTTTAAATAGATTTAGTAGTGATGCACATTTAAGAAAATAGTTAAAAGACAATAGGTTCCATAAGGGACCAAACATTTAATTGTCAAGGGAGGGGGCTAAGTTTTTTGTTTTGTCAGGCTATTTTTTTATTTTACCTCAAGATTTTTTTCACATTAATATAGTGGATATAATTAGTTTTTTCTTTCATGAAATTAGAGCAAGAATATTTCTTTTAAACCTCCACTTGGGGACCAGAAATGTTCTATTCAACACATTTACAGGCCATCCACTTTAAAATTAAATAATCAGTTAAAACTTGAACACTCCCCATCTCAGTATCACCAGTCTGCCACAATATCAATACAGAGTGCATGGTAACCACAGAAAATATGTAAAAAGCTCTGTTTATGGAATTCAAGGAGACTGTGAATTTCAGCAGGAAATATAAGAAAAGATACAATGCAGTGTTAACAAGCCATACATTTTCAAAACATTAGTGTATTATCATTTGTTTACATTTCTGCAAAGATGAAAAAGTATGCCATCAGCTTTGACTGATAAGTTTTCCCAGAATATTGCTATGGCAGACTGTAATTTTCTAGATAATTTGAATATTATCATGACTTTGGAGCAAACATATTTTACCCTCTTTGGATATTTTGTCAACTTTCTTCCAGACTTCACCAGCCAAATGATGTGGGATATTGCTGGTTGTGTGAAGATCATCATGATTTATTAAAGCTATTTTTAACTTCAAGAGGATATGGCTATCTTGATTTTAATGATAAATCTTAAAATCTCCGTGGTTTCCCAACAACTAAAGCAGAGCATAATAGAGCGGTGAAAGGTCAGTATCCCCATTTCCCATTAAGGGAAATACCAATTAGTATTCCCACAATTAAAACAGCACAGAAGAGTGTTGATTGATCAATGTCCCTAATTCCTTTTAAGATAAATATTTGTTAATGCTTTTTATATTTAAAAAAATAAATATATTATTATCCTTCCTCTGTCTGTCTGTCAATCCATCTGTTACTGCACCTTCATCCTAATGGCTGTTTGGAAATCCACACAACTTATTAACTATCTTGCCCATGTGTGATGGTTTTGAGCAAGAGGGGTATCATTCCTACCTCCCTCTAATTGAGGTCTCTGGGAGGGAGGCAGGTACAAAATACAACAATTGCATATACAATGACATTTTGTAATGACATTTGACCAAACTGATTATATCTGATGATAGGAAAAGACACGTCATGTATGTGAAACATTGCATTTTATTGTCTGGGTCACTGTAGATGAGGGTGAATATTGTGTGTGGTATGGAATATCCTATACAAGCATAGTGATTCAGAATGGCAAGCCATCTAGATTGCCTTTGTTTTTATGCTTCTAGTGAACCTGCATTAAAAGACTAACAAATGAAGAAGAAGGGTAACAATTAGTTCTGTTTCATGAAGATTTATCATCTACCATTGTGTAACAACTTTACCAGCTACAAGTATGCAGGCAAGAAATATATTTAAATATTCAATTGTTTTTACAGATGAAAGATTTCACTTGGATACCCTTTCGACAAAAGTTGTAAAAGACTCATTCATGGACTGCAGCCTTCCAGGTACTGATCATACATAGTATACATTTTGTCCTGTACAATCTTGCATACATTTTTTTGTAATTTTTTTTCTTGGTTTTGAATACTCTTTCTTGATTCAGAGTTACTGCAGTGCCCCCAACACCTGTTTGTGAACAGGTTGTTTTTAGTGCAGATTCAGAAATAGTCCTGTATTGAGGTGTATAATTGTCTAGGTACAGTCATCTGGACCTTGTTTTTTTCTACTTCAGTTTTGTTCAGGAAAAAGAGATGCAAATGATGTCAGAAGGATCTTGTATTTGCTGGATTTGATCACTTGGACCAATTTAGCTCCTTTTCAAGTACCCTGATTTGATGTTTAAAGTGTTGACGCATAGTTATAGCAGCTCCTTGTTTGCCATTCTCCCAGTAATGCAGACTAGGGTAAATATATGAAATTCATATAATAATAATAAAAATAATAATAGTAATAATGAGGACTTTGTATACGGCTAAAACACGGTATTGGTGCTGAGAGTAGTCTCACTCACTTAAAAAATTGAAATGTTTGATAGAACATTTCAATGAAGCTCATTATATACCCTAGGGTGTCCCCTAGTCAGATCAAGTTAGATTTAGCTTGAACATGCATGCGATTTTGTTTAACCATTATTTCAATTCTGTGGTATAACAACAGTTACAGACACTACACTTGGTGTATAACATGCAAGAAAAACAGCATGAAAACTTTAAAACTTTATTTTTGTTCACAGTAACATCAGTAACAGGATATCAACATTTAAAGTAAACAACATAACTGGAAGTGGTAAACAACTTAATAACAAAATCAAAACATCTATGACAAAGGTATCACTTAGAAAAAAACCTAACCATGAAACTTTTGCATAACAAACATAAAAGACATAGAATAATCT
Source organism: Unio pictorum (assembly GCA_030141615.1). Lineage (NCBI taxonomy): Eukaryota > Metazoa > Mollusca > Bivalvia > Unionida > Unionidae > Unio > Unio pictorum. The sequence goes on from JARLTB010000114.1 coordinate 2,718,784, forward strand.
TATTTAGGCATTTATCTAACACCAAGAAGAATATTTAAACAAACAAAATCATTAATACTGGCCAAAAGTATTGCAAACTTCCATAAGAGTCAGAAGTACATTGTCCATAAAATTGGTTACAAACACTACAAAACTATAGCATTTCAATACAGCTGCAGAACCATACATATCTCCATAAAATTCACTTCAAAAATAATTCAACATGAACACATTGACTAGAATTATTCATTAAATGAATGTTGATTAGTTAATAAAATGATAAAACCACATTGTAACAGGACTGGTATATGTCCAATACTTGTGTTAAAATTATGAACTGGTAAATAGCACTTGAAAGTTTAATACTAAATAGTGTTTGTAAGAGTAAAATATTGAAGTATAATGAATGTTCAATAAATCATAGTCACTAAAGTATTGTTCAACCCAAAGTGCTGACTCAAACACAGACCCATATGTGATTGATCTTAAGGTTACAGACACTACACATTAAACCTTGACTTTATATTGTCATTTCGAATAGAAGTGCTTATGATTTGTTTCCAGATTTGACTTGAGCTTAGACAATTCAGCTGCATTAAACTTGAAATGACCCCTTTCATTGACTATTTGTGGAGCTTTTACCCTGTACAAGATAGCATCTAGAGCCTCTTGTGAATAATCATCTTTTTCAGGCCAAACATACATGTTGCCAGACTTTCTCATGTATTTAAGTCTAACTTCGTTATGAAGAATGTCTATTACTTCTGCTAAGTATACATCTAGAGGTCCCTTCTTTGGCTTAAGTCCTACAGCAACAAATTCTCCAGGGTGGTATTTCTCTATTGGTTTCTCTGTGTTGGTTGGTGCTTTTTTGTCAACTTTGATCTTCTTTGTCACAATGTTTTGTCTTTCTGTTGACTTCCGTTTCTTATTAGGCTTTTCGCTTGTTGCTGAGTTATGATCTTTCTGGTTACTTCCTTGTTTTCCTTTCTTGTCATTATTTTCTATTGTTGATGGATTCTTGTCTTTAAGTTGTTTTCCTTTCTGACTTAAATTATCTTTATTGAGTACTAACTTTCTCATTTCCCAGGCATTAACATTTTCGCTGAAGTTGCATCTCCCGTCAACCTTCATGCATTGCTCACAATAACAGCTCAGATTTCTTATGCTCAGTTCATAATCATTGCTTCCTGACTTTACAGCATGTAATTTTCTTGTACCTTGCAGTGTTTGCACATCAGTTTCTTCTCTATTTCTCTCAACATCTTTAACAAGGATGAACTCCCTTCTCGAAACTGTTTTAGCTTCATTATCTGTATTTTCCATTTTCAGTTTCTCTGTACAGAAATGATATACATCTTCTGCACAACCTATCCCCTTTCTATTGCTGATTACAGCTCTGTAGCAAGCATTCTTGACTGTCGCACCGAGACCATCGCAAACACTCTTTCCATGTGATGTTTCGAAATAATTTCGTGTTACAGATGGCTTTTTCCTCAGACTTATGTCAGCAAAGGCTTTCTTCCCCTTATACTGGGCAGCACAGCCATCTGTCCACTCATGGATCTCCTCTACTTTCACACCTTTCTTCTTCAGAATTTCTATAGCTTTGTTCTCAAAAGTGATAGCTAAGTCTGCATCATGTTTGGTTTCTTCATTGATGCCAATAATGGCATGCTTTATCTTGAATTCTTTTTCTCCGTTTTTCTGTATAACACATGATTGGATGTATTGTAACTTGGTTCCTGTCGAAGAATCCAGATTGTACTTCACTTTGAAAAACACACCCATAGTTCTCACTAAAGTCCATGACCATAGCAATAGAACCCTCACCAATTCTATCAACACAAATTCCCATCTGTTGCTGTTGCCATTTGGCCCTGAAAACGTGCTCTGGATACTCTTGCATGTCAGTTTCTAAGCATGTAATTAATGTTTTTATGTCTGTTTCTTTAGGCACACAGGAGACGCAACGCTTTACTTTATCATCTTTTGCTATTTCTATACTTTCCCATTGATGCCATGATATCTGCCTGTCACTATACTTTTCAACAAATGGTTTAAGGTAACTCTGCAAACATTTCACACCGCATTGTTTGCATTCTCTTCTTAAACATTTAATAGCTGGATTGGTGTCGTAGTTACAAAAAGTAGCATCACTTAAGCTTTTCTTATCTACTGAAATTTCATCCAAATCTCCATTTTCTTTCACTGCTTTTTTTACATTTGTTAGTGCCTCACTTTTTAGGGCCACGTTACAGCACTTTTGGCATAAGCATGATCTTCTGCTTGTTTCAGACACCTTTTTAACATTCACTGGTTTCAATTTAGAAAATGAAGTTAATCCTATTTTGTGACTAGGGTTCCTTAACTTGTACTCTTTGTAGGTTTCTTCTAATGTCATAGTCATCACATGTTTTTGAAGTATTTCTTTTTGACCACCTTTTCTTACTTTCACAGTTTCACGTTTATTAGGCACTTCCCTACTGATTTCTGGACTTAGAAAAAAATCTTTCACAGATTTCTTTAATGGAGAGTTAAGTGCATCCCTTCTTCTTTTTCTTTGTTTCGTCTCCCACCATGTAGAACTAGGTTTTTGCCCTTTCACTGATACTTTGAAATACTTTTTTAGTCTGTGTCTTTTATATTTCTTCAGTAATGCGTCACAAATGATGTTGTATGCATGTTTCTTTGCACCCCCTTTCCTTGTTTTCACTTCTGAAATGCTCTCTGACACAGATTGTATAACAGTATCTGTCAATTCAAGTTTTTTTCTGCAATCTGGTGTCATTATCATTTTATTCCTATTTAGAAACTTTGATGTTGATGGAGATTCAATTAATTTACTTATGATGACTGCTTTTCTCTTTGGGGTATGTGGTAATACTTCCTTTACCTTTTTTAATTGTCTGTACAGAGTTGCTTTAGGTAACACTTTATTCATTGGTGAATCTCTGGCTGACCCAGTATTTCCTATTTCACAATCAGTCTGAATACACTCTTGCTGTATACTTTCATTCAGTTTTGATACGCATTCTCCATGCTTGGGTTCTTTTCACAGCTTCTTTCTTCTTTCTACTTAATTCAGCAGTTTTCGGACTTCTTAAATCAACACTCTTATTAACCGATAATGCCAGGGCTGCTTTTTCTTTCTTTTTCTGGCGATACCTTTTCATTTCTTCACGTTTTTTTCCTTCTTAATTCTTGTTGAAGATTTGAATCGGAAAGTGATTGCTGTTTTTTTAGTAGTCTTGCATCTTTTCTTCTTTCTCTATCAACCCTTTTTAGCTCCTCATGTTTCGCCTTATTTTCCCTCTGTTTTTTTCTCCAGGCTTGTACCTTTAGCCTCGTCTTCTCCCTTCTAGCTTTAATCTTCTGTTCATCTTCTTCTGGCTTATCTTTGCTTCCTAAAAACAAACAACTTCATTCTCATTTTTGTTCCTCTATGTATACGGATGAAATTTAGACTTTACAAAACATACTTGTAATCATACTTGTATGATATGCTTTCATACATAAGCAAACTGGAATAACCTGTAGATTCTTAAAGAAAAGTATCTGATTGAAAAAGAAATAGCATAAAACCTGATGATTATTCAATGTTCTAGCATTTAAAATGATTGCACACTTTCCTTAATAATGTAAACAACAGTCGGGTCAATTCACATGTCTAGTAGTGTCTGTAACCATTTGACAATATCAGCAATGTATACTAATACTAAGTCTGAGCTCATTGAATTCTCATAATATTTCTGTTTGAATTTACTAGTCTAATGATATGGAATGCAAAAATACTCAGTTTCAATTGCATATTATAAGAAATCACTGAAAATGTTGCCTGTTATCAGAAATCTAGATGAAAGAAACTATAAATATACCAAAATATTACAAATTGCAGACAGACAATATGTCAAAATTTAGCCTTACACATCAATACTGTAATAGGAAACATAATTTGGCTTCATTTTTTAAAAAAAACAGGGATAAAGTCATAGACAGTATAAAAAGGGGATATTGGTTACAGACACTACAATTTAAGAGTGTGGTTTACCAATTCAATACAAACTTACCAGAGTTGTTCCCAGAGGTTTGCTTTTGTCGTCTTCCCATGTCTTAGGGATGTACCATGGTAAAGAACAGAAAAAGTAATTAGGCAGCTTCTTCTAGGATAAGAAATTCAGGTTACATTGTCTTGTAGTAAATTACTCAAACAGACAGTGCTGCAAGAATGATGCAATATTCAATCAAGAGAGTTATTGCATCACTTTTTTGCTCTTGGCTGCAGAGGTAAATAGATGATGCAACATTACATCACATAAGATGGAACTTTCTATTGAGAAAAACAATGTTTTAATGACAAGTAGAACAATACTTTTATCTTTCATTTTTATACCTGTTTGTGTAGTGTCTGTAATTTTTTTATTGAGTTACTGTTTTTTAATGGTACAATACAGCACCACCAATTTTGGCCAACTTGGACATCACATGGATACACATGAGCCTTTGTAGGATTTATACTTTTCCATAATGAAACAACAAAATTATTGCCATATAAACTTGTAAAGGTTACAGACACTACAAAATTTAGAACTGGAAAGTTTGACAAAGAACAAGCTCTCATTCGAATATCTTGGCTAGCCATGTGATTTAAATGGTTTTACTACTTATTATAATATAAAGTCGAGTTCTAGATGTCAATAAAAGTTATAATGAATGTTATTTTGTACAAAATGTTGGCATATAACAACAGATTAGTGTTTGAATTTCAGTGTTGAAACAAAACTTCTACTGACGGTATTTTGCTTATAAAATCCATAATATTTTACCGATTTCTTTAATTCAAGAAGCAATATTTGCAGGATAGAATTCCGCATAAAACCTGACCAATAAATGCATAATTTCAGTATGATATTTAGAGAATTCTCTATTTTATATTCAAGCTTTTTTCGAGTGAGACTACGTAACGCTCAAAAATGGCCATTTTTAGAGCTTGTTTCCATGCATATCTCAACAATGGGTTACACTAACCTCTTGAAATTTTCAGGAAAGTAAGAGAGGTATATGCCAGGCTTACCAATCTTTAAAATTGGTTCATATCTTGTTTAATTTTTCTATTTCATGCATATAACATGAAAATTCCTTTATCAGCACCAATACCGTGTTTTAGCCGATCTATAGCACCTAATCTTACGAAGCTCTAAGCACTTTACACCATCAATAATGATATGACTACACTACAAAACAACAAATGACAAAAAAAAAATAAATTGAAAACATAAAAACATGCTGAAAACATATTAGATACAAAACATGATTAGGTCGCTAAGTTTGTCCCTGCAGTCGAAACAGGTGAGTCTTAAGAGCACTCTTAAAAGGGACCACTGTATCTTTGTGTCTGATTTCAATGGGCAATTTGTTCCACGTCACCGGGCCATGGTGTGCAAACGAACGTTGTCCATATGACTGTTTTCACCTTGGGAACAGTGAGTATACGATTATCAGAAGAAGAGCGTAAGGATCTAGTTAGTGTATACACATGGGTGAGGCGGGATAGGTATGTTGGACTGGAGCCTGTCATTAAAACATGGCACATAGAACAAAATTTGTGTTTGATTCTGTATCGAATTGATAGCCAATGTAGGGTACAGAGCAGTGGTAAGGTGTGCTCTGATCGAGTTACTCTAAAGATGATCCATGCAGCTGTGTTTTGAACTTTTTGAAATTTCTGGAGTAAATATTGTGACGAACCAGACAGAATTGAGTTACAATAGTCCAGTCTTGAAAGTACTAATGAACACACAAGTGTTTTATTGGCATCAACTGAAAGATATTTATGAATGGAACTGATGCGTCTCAATTCAAGATATGCAGCCTTACATATGTTCATGACATGTTGGTGCAATGTGAGAGTACTGTCTAGAGTAATGCCTACGTTCCGTACTGACTGTGAGAATTTAATTTTGGTGTTGCTAATATTTATTGTATGAGGTTAAGGATGTGAATGAGAAAGTCTTTATGTTGTGAGCAGAATAGCCTCAGTTTTATCATCATACATCTGCAGCTTGTTACATTTCATCCATGATTTTACATCATAAATGCACCTCTCAACTCCATGGATGGTAGCATCAACTTCAGTTGGATGGCTAGACTTGTATATTTGGGTGTCATCAGCATACAATTGGTGTGACACTGAGTGCTGATCTATGACACTTGACAGCGGCTGAGTATACAGAATGAAGAGAACAGTTCCAAGAACAGATCCCTGTGGAACACCACAACATACGTCAACTGGGCTGGAGTGAATTCCATTTGCAGATATAATTTGTGTCCTGTTCACTAAGTAGGACTTGAACCAGTGTAAGCCTATATTCTGAATACCAAATACATGCTGGAGACTTTGAAGTAATATATCATGATCTATAGTGTCAAATGCTGCAGATAAATCCAGGAGAGTGAGGACTGTAATTTTTCCAGTATCCAAAGCAAAGAGAATGTCACTAAATACTTTCAGAAGAGTAGTTTCCGTACTGTGGCAAGGGCGATATGCAAGATTGTACATTGCTAAAATGACTGTTTGAATTCAAATGAGATACAAGTTGAGTTAGAACAACATTTTCTAAGATTTTTTATATGAATGGGAGATTAGAAACTGGGTCAAGTTCACAAGACTTTGGTGTTCTTTTCATCACGATTGTCCATACTAAATCAATAGAAACAGGTTCAAATGCTCCTAACGTTTGTCGCTGAAATTCTGCATCATAACTGTATGGTGACGAATCGGTTGAAATTGTGCTGCCAAGCGAATCTCTAATGGTTTTTACTTTGTCATCGAAGAAATTTGCAAATTGGTCTAGACTGGTAGATCTACTGGAGAGAAGGTTGTTGGAAGTGATGTACATTCGTTCCTTGACATTAGTTTGTTAGTTATATCGAAGAGCTCTTTGCAGCTGGAACTCTCCGTGATCTTTGTACTGTAGTGGGATGATTTGGCTAAAAGGACTAAGTTTGTGACGTTCTTCTTAGTGGCTTTGTAGATTTGTTTATGAATAGTGAGTCTGGTGCAAAGCCAAAGCCTCTCTGCTTTTCGGCGATGTCTTTTAGCAGTGCGAAGCTGGTGCCAAACACTGCTATACCATGGAGAACACTTTTTTATTGATACTCCGCATTTGGTGGCTGGGACATGTTTTTCAAGCAATGAACCCCGGCAATTATCAAGTTGTTCCGCTGTTGGATATAAGAAAGTTGTTAGGTTTTCTTGGATGTCATGCATGAATTTGGTTCTATTTATCATACGGAGGTTTCTCTTTGTAGCAAATAGAGGTGGAGGGTTAGGGACTGGTACATCGAGATGGCATACAATGCAGAGGTGATCCGATGCAAGTTCGTGGGATACAAGGGTGGATTGCAGAATATTATCATCAGGTCTATAAAGAAACCAGTCTTAAATGTGATCAAGTTTATGGGTAGGTTGGTTAACTGTTTAAGATTGAAAACATGAATGGAATCTTGGAGTTTTGACATGTATGGTTGACCAGGACAGTCAAAGTGAAAGTTGAAATCTCCAAGAATAATTAGGTTGCCACCTATCGAATTTCCATACACTAAAACGATTTGGAATCTGCTCCAAAAAAAGAGATTCAGTCAGCTTGTTTTTATCTACAAGGAGGATTACGGTAGACACAGAAAAAACGGACTGACCTTTGTTCCAGTGTGAGCGTTGTTTGGACTAGTTCAAACGATGTGTGGCAGAAACTGAAGATTGTGTTGTACTTAAGGCATTTGATCATGGAATTCTTTGTAATTGCAGCAATTCCACCTCTGCGAGAGTTGCCGGGTAACGACTTGATGGAGTAATTGCTGGGTGTTAAATCCGCACACATACATTCATCACCTGCGGAATGTAACCAAGTTTCTATCAGGAAGAAGATGTCAATATTCTGGTCGTTGATAAAATTAACACTTTCTGAGCGCTTTTCCGGTGATCCAACTGATTGAGCGTTGAATAATGCAATACGTAGTGGTATCCCTGGGACAGTTGACACAACGGTTGACGATTAAAGAGGAATTTGAACCAGGTTATTAAAATTAACGGCAAAATTTGTAAGTTGTTTATCCATTTCAGGCAAAAGGGAGATAACTGGAATTCTTCCTCCTGTTCTAAGCCGGCCAGCTGCGAAACAATGTTGTTTTTTTCGCTTCCGTTTACATTTAAGTAATAATGAATGTAGTCCCAGTTCGTTCAGTCTTGAGCACAATGTAGTATCTAGAAGCAAGGTGTGTTCATTTAATGCAATTAAAGTGAGTCAGTCATATTGTAAGAAGTCATGTGACGGCAGTTTATTCAAAAAACAAATGAAGTCTTAACATTGGGACCAAATTCTAATTGTTCTCGTTTCCAAAACAAGGAGATGAATTAACACATACGAACGGAACAGCCAATGCATGATGAAACACAATAATGTAGATGATGATAGAGAACAAGCAGAAATTTCATAAATATAGCACAAAATCGGAAGAGACTATCTCGAGCAGTTAAGCGATGTTGGCCATCTTTCCGTTTTATTTGGTTGTTTGGCTATTTATGAATCATACAGATCTTGGTGTATCTGCAGGTGTCTAGACAGGATTTGTGTGATGAAATCAACACAAATATATCTACCTTGTACATGTTCTGTTTCTCATCTCATGTTTGTACACATATATGGGTTTTTTTTATACAAAATTTAGCAGTTTGTATGATGCTGCCATAAGGTTAGTTTGGCTGTTGCATAATAACGTTAGTTGTTCAAAAGTTAAAAGGCCAAGGTGAAAGAATAAAAATGGTTTCTGCATAATAACTCACAGCTAAAGTTACCAAACTGTGTGGATAGTTTGCAGAAACACTCTATTGTTTATTTAAAAGATCAAGGTCACTGACTGAAAAAATTAAAAAAAGGGTTTCTGCATAATAACATTAGTTCTACATGACATACGTCAACCAAACATGGGTGGTTTGTACTGGGGTATTGAATAAAGCTATTGATTTGGGGGTCATAAGGTCAATCTCGTATACATTTGTGATGGTTGATTGGCTTGTAGTTGCTCTTTCAACGCATTATTGGTTATTGTATTCCACGGAAATGGGAACTAACTTCCATTTCCAAGAATACACCAAAGCAGCTGATTTAGATGCCTCAGATAGACTAATGAAATGCTGTAGGCATGTTTGTGAATATCATAGTATCTGTTTTCCTTATGATGCCTAGATAATGATGAAAGTTGTCAGATTTAACATTGTTTTATACATCTTCTCATTTGTTCTGCTGTGTCAGTTCAGCATGATGTATGTTATTTTGTCATCTCAAAGCTCATGAATCATTGTCTAGCTATTTTATTATAGACACTCTTCCATCTGAGTTGCAAGCATTATTAAATATAAAAACCAGATGAGAAAAGTGTGAACCAAAGAATTAGAACTATTATAACCTTACAATCACAAGACTCCTATCAAAATAAATGTTTTGGGGCACCAGAAAAACAACTGAGGCTAACAAATCAACCATTCACATCAGACTCCAGGTTTTCAATATCACTGTTTATCAAGATTTATGTAGAAATAAAATATACATTCATAAGTGTCCTGATTCAGCTATACTTGAATTAAGTAAAGAAGACTAATGCCTTTCTGTTATATTTTTGTAATTTTAGATAAATTATAAAAATTCAGCTTTGCTAATTTTGTAACTACAGGCAAATGATTTATTTTGGTGCTGTATAGAAAAGTGTTAGCAAATACTTATCCAAGTGTTATTACCAAATTTATGGTGGGAACATAAAGTGTTATTCATGCCATGATATAAATGTGAAGTTCTGTTCTAACATTTATTTACAGTACACACATGAAATGCTATTTCTCCTACCGGTACATACATCAGATATTATAGCTTTGATAATTTATTTTCAGAAAGTCCTACTATGTAGAAGTGCACATGCAGAAATGAGACCACATCATGTACTAAGCCTCATAATTGATGGAATGGATCAATGAAAGGGACAGGTAGAAATGAGACCACATCATGTACTAAGCCTCATAATTGATGGAATGGATCAATGAAAGGGACAGGTAGAAATGAGACCACATCATGTACTAAGCCTCATAATTGATGGAATGGATCAATGAAAGGGACAGGTAGAAATGAGACCACATCATGTACTAAGCCTCATAATTAATGGAATGGATCAATGAAAGGGACAGGTAGAAATAAGACCACATAATGCACTAAGCCTCATAATTGATGGAATGGATCAATGAAAGGGACAGGTAGAAATGAGACCACATCATGTACTAAGCCTCATAATTGATGGAATGGATCAATGAAAGGGACAGGTAGAAATGAGACCACATCATGTACTAAGCCTTATAATTGATGGAATGGATCAAAGAAAGGGACAGGTAGAAATGAGACCACATCATGTACTAATCTTCATAATTGATGGAATGGATCAAAGAAAGGGACAGGTAGAAATGAGACCACATCATGTACTAATCTTCATAATTGATGGAATGGATCAATGAAAGGGACAGGTAGACATGAGACCACATCATGTACTAAGCCTTATAATTGATGGAATGGATCAAAGAGAAACAGGCCTGCCACACTACTAAGCCTGGAACAACCCAAATGTATGTTTTAGTGTGTGTCATGCCACTTGTTTTTTTTTTCTTCCCTTTAGTGGAAGTCACTAGGACCTAATCGGGCCACTACTATTAATCTGATATCCCTTACCACAGCAAAGCAAATGATGCACTCTGAATTAAAAATGTATATATTACTATTACTTCACCCTTCAAACTGGCCAATGCATAGATGTTTCAGTTGTTTGATATGTGGAGGTTGAGACATAGAATAGAAAATCATACTTTTATCTGACTGAAGTAAAATGAAGAAAGTATCTTATATATTGGAAAATAAATACAAGTGTTACTTTAAAATAAATCCAGTAAATCATAATATGAATGCATATGCATATATTACTATCATATATTTAATCAGGAGACTGAACTCTAAGGATATTTGGCCTCACATATTTAAACTGACCTTTTCAAGCACTAGATCAGCTTCAGTTATTTACTCATTTCTTGCGTTTTACACTCTCTAATTGGAACATAAATATTTGTAATGCTCCTTAGTTTGGATATATCAGTGTCAGCATTCTCACTGAGATTTGGATGACTATATACTTATGAAATTGAATTTATAGTTAGTGAATATAAATTTGCAATATAGAACCTTGTTGAAAAAATAATTTTCATATATTCCCATTCATATATTTTCACATGTGAACAATACATTCTTATATGGTTACCAAGCATGATATGTGTTGCTTGACTGAATGTACCAACAAAGTTGTCCCAGAAGCAATGAAAATGAGTACTTTGTGAGCTAGGACAAAAACAAAATAGAATATGCTTTATATTTCAGCCAACAAAATCTTTCTTTGTAAAGAAATCTGACCAGTCACAACTCACCTCTCTATGATGTTATCTTCCCTTACATTCTTAACAACAAAAACCCCGATGTGATAAATTGCTAAATTGGAGTTGGATTGTTTTCAGATTACTTCAGACACTTTAAAAATGAGAACATTTAATTTACCACAATACACCAGGTCAACCCAACACTACCATTTTCTTAAGTAGCATTTTTTTTAGGTGAAAAGCCTATGAAATTGAGATGAATTTACCAAAGGTGTGGGATGAACATATTATGCTGGATAGTGTCTTTAATCTTCTAAAACGTTATTATTCTATATGGAAAATAATTTGTTGTCCCGCTAGATTTATACTGGATGGATTTTATGTTGTGGTACCATGAACAATTGATTTTACTCGTGTCTTTGCCATACATTAGTGTCTCATGTTGTTGAGACCACAAAATGATATATACATACATACATATATATATTTATGAAATTGAATTTATAGTTGGGAAATCTAAGTTCGCAATATAGAACCTTGTTAAAAAAATTATATATATATATATATATATATATATATATATATATATATTATAAGTTCAATGAATGTAGTTCTGCACTTTGCTTTAAAACAGGTATTTTGTTCTTTCTGTTATTCAACATAGTTTAAATAAATCACATTCATAAAATTAATATATATCCATGCAAATTGTATTAATTTCATAGAAAATAAGTCTACCTGATTTGTATATACTGTAAAATGGTTTAATGTGCTTCATGTGAATTGAGATGTGAACCGACACATTAAAGTGATATATTACAATCATTGCAAATTTAATTCTTTATTACAGGGAGCCGGATGAAAAAAGTGACAACACATATTATGGGTTACATTGTCCATGGCAGGAACAAATATTTTTTTGCTGATTATAATCAATACCCACACAATACCAACATGAGCCTAAAGATACGTTTGAACATACTGATGAATGAAACAAATATCCAAGACTGCCTCCTGTCCTGTATATTCAGCTGGATAACACTGTGAGGTAAATCACAGTTTAACACCCAATACCAACAAGTGTTCCTCATTTTATAAATCAGAATTCATGCTCTTTCTGTTTCTGAGATTATATGCTATATTTTAAGTGCTGTCTATATTTGTATTCTCATTAGCCTTTGACAACCAGCTAAATATTTTCATACATTGTAAATGTTAGCATTGGAGCTGTTTTATATAATAGTACTGCACCATTTTTGGCACACTGTTGCACTAACACTTGGAACTTGTGCTTTGAATTGTGAGTAAAAAAAGAAAAGAGCATGAAACAAAGGCCATGTAGTTGATAAATGTCAAGACAAACACATGATTTCTGAACAATTTTCTTTACAGGATTAAAATCACCTCATGCATATCAACAATGTAAACCTTGTGTACTGAGATTAAAACTAGAACAAACTTTAGTGTTTTATACTTATTTTCTTTTACCTCATAATTGGATCCATTGATCAATCAAAGAAGTATCTTTGTAAATAAAGGAATCAAAATTTGATCAGCTGTTTCTGACTTTTGAAAGTGCATACTGATACTATCAGTTATTTCGAATGTTCATATTTCAATACTCATGTATTATATAACATGATACTATGTTTCAGGGGGAACAAGAATAAATACTTTGTTGGATTTCATGGGTACCTTGTGAAGAGAAAATTTGTAGATAGGAAAGATTTCTATTTGCAATGTACTTCTTTTTAACTAAAGTACCATATTGTACATTCCATAATGGGGAAACAAATGAGTGTGGTTTGTCGGCTTGCATCAAACAACACATTGAAAGGCAAAGATAAACAAATATCAACTTAAGTAGCCCATCCAAACCTTGCTAATTTAGTTGAATGAACTAAATGGTACATGTAAACAGATGACATTTCATACACTTGGAAATAAATGAAATTAAGGTCATGCTGTTATATTTTAGTTAGATTACAAATTACTGCAATTGCGCTTACATCATAGCCCATTAGCACCATCCAGACCATCAGAGGTAGATGGTGGCTGGGTAGAATTCATGCATGAATTTGATGTTTATGTTTATTCCACACTCACTTTTCATAAATTTATGCTAGAACAAATGTATAACACTTTTTTTTGAATTAGTGATTTTTTTATGTGTTGAAAAGTATCTTATTTTGTGAACTTTCAAATATGGTTGCATTTAATAGTTCCACAGCATAATGTGTACTGTTAAAAATAAAAGACACAAATACAAAAATAATTGACAAAAATCTAAAAGTTTATTTTATGCAAAATAGTGTTCTGTTTCAGAGAATAATTGTCTCCAAAATATATTCTTTGAAATTTTCTCTTAGTAGAATGAATATCATCACACTCATTTTACAATGTGTATTAATAATGCTTCACAATAATACAATGTATGTGCTGAGCACATATATTTAAATTTTCTAGTTGGCAGTGGATGTAGAAAATTGTATGTACATGTATTTGGAAAAAAAGCTGTATTTATTGGTCTAACTTGAAATTGTTTGAATGAGCAACATTAAAAATGTGGTGTTATATGATTATACACCTCAATTTTGTTTTGGTAAAAATTGGTCCCTTTACAAGACAATATTGTTTTAACAAACCTGAGTGTGATGTGGCATAGTTTATAAACAGCACAGTTATCGCGTTTCAATAAAATAAGGAAATAATGATTTTGGTATGATTATAATTATACAGTTAGATTGGGTTGCATTTATTTAAGAATTTAATGATTTGTCTGTATATCATCATCAAGGCTACATTCTTATAGTTTTGTCATAAAACGTGTATTTTTGTGTTGTAGTATATGTGTCAATCATGCATCATGTATGGAATATAAACATACCTTGTATATTTTAAAACAGTCCCCTTAAGTACTTTACAGAGTGTATGAAGCTGTTTATAATATGGTATACATTACCAAGATATTAGTATCATTTCTTACATTATCTACCTGCCTGTTGAATATTATTTCTCTGTTCATCTGTGATACATATTTCTTTTGTCAAACTGATCTTGCATGGTAACTAGGTAGTCATGCTATTAGTCATGCCCACAGCAAATAGGTGCCTTGTTACACTATATGAATTGTACAATGTATATATCCGTATGTGACCATAAATATGTTTTGAATTTGAAGCTAATATCTATGTGCAACTTTATATTAGATATATCTGATGGTTTTAACCCAATAAAAGATAATCATAATTATTATCTTTTAGGGTTGGTTCTCATTTCTTATTGTGGGTCATACTCATAAAGGTATTGACCAGGCGTTTTCGAAAATCAGCCACAAGCTAAATGAGGAGTCAGTCATCACATGGGCAAGTATTTTAGATGTAATAAAAAGGAGTCATATTGATCAAAATGCACTAGCTGTAAACCCGGATGCAGTGTGGAATATTTCAGAGTGGTTGGGAGACAGCATATGTGCACAATGTAACATTTCCACATCTGTACAGGTTAGAATCTTTATAGATGCAGTTTATACTTTGAAACACACATTATTAGTCACCTGAGAATAAATTATCATAAATATTAAAACAGTTTTATGGTGACAAAAAATGAGGCACTAAGTCTAGCCTGTTCAGAATCATGGGCTTACACAAAGATTTGAACATTGGTTTTTAAACACAAATTTTATTTACATTGTACTGATGCCACTGATGATGTGGAACACCCAGTCTGAAGTTATACAGTACTGTGTTATAGCATATTTCTTTTGTTTCATATTTATTCGCTTCTCTGTACCTAAAATGACAAGAAAGTTTGTCAAACACATAATAGTTTCCACAACAAAGTATCCTATTTTGGCTTATCCGGATGCTTCATTGAGAAATATACATTTTCCTACATCTGTATTATAATTATTAGTATATTCCTATCCAGTGTTTTCTAAACGTGGTCTTTGACCTCTCATAACAAACCATATTTATCCAAAAAATCAAACTGACAGGATTCAAAGGATGCATACAAGTTAAACCTCAGCAGCATATCAACACATGACCAGTTTTTTTTCTTCCAGGTTTATCTCCCTTTCATTTTTAAATATAATCCCATCTGTGCAAATATCACATATTTTGGTATTGTGGTATTACTATTATGAGAAGTATCTAACAGGTCACTTTAATGAAAGGGTTAAATTTTTTAATCGTTCCATTGCACTACACTGTGTCAGCTACTGTGGTTTGTCCTTAAGCAGGACAATTTGCTCCAATTGCCTTGGCAATAAATAACATACTTGTGTTTATGTGTCATAAAGTAACCAGACCAAGCCCATATATAATGTTACATAACATTAAAATGCAGACATAAGGAAACAGTATCAACTCATTAAAACAATCTACAAATTATGAACTGTGTGGAATAGCTAGTACCAAGGGCTTTCAAAGAATAGTGTGATTTGTATCTGAAAGAGAGCATAATCTAATCTATCGATCATAATGTTGTCAGAGAAATTATAGAGGCATACACTATTGCGGCACTGTAAAAATCGTTTTCTTCTATCAAATATTGATGCTGCCTGTGCAAGAAATAGTAAATGCAATTTTATATATCAATGTGTGTTTTTATATTCAGGATTTTCGCTGACCAAACTGGACATATTACAGTCCAGTTCAATGAATTTTCCACTGATCTAACCTGGAGACCAGTCTGGGATGAACCGCCACTTACAATATTCAAGCTTGATGAGAGATGTCAGCAAATTATTCCTGAAGGACAACCACCAATTGTGGAACCAATTAATGGATCAAGATAATTGGTTGGAAGTTAAAAGGTTAGGATTGTTTGTCCTGAAAACAAAGTTTCTGTTAAGAGATGACATAAATGGAAAATATTTTGAAAGTTTGTTCTTTTTAGTAAGCCATGTAAAGAGTTGCAGATCTTGATTTCTTTTGCAGCAACTTGCAAATTCTGACAATTTTGTTATGTGATTAGATTTGGCTTTAAATATAAATTTCTGATAGCAGAATGCTATATAACAGATACACAACATTCTTATCATGTTGGTTTTTAATTTCAAATTAATTTTTAATTAAATATGTTTGCAAAAGATCAATGGAAAAAGTCTTTAAGTTGGCAGTAGTGTCAGAGGTAGATAAGGTAGACTGGAGAGAGTTCTTAGAAAACCCTTTCCAAAAAACGTGAAGCACCAATATTCCCACTCCATCTGTTTCAGACCTACCAATATGTTGAGGGTTATTCCACACTGTCAGAGAAGGAGAAAAATTTGATTCTCAATTATAAAGAGAGAGCCCTGATATTCGCTAAATCATTACATATATGTTATGCTGCTGCAATTTGGAAAATATTTTCTATATTAAGGTCACACTAATAACATCAATGTTTGTTCAGTAAACAGCTAGGCACAAATAGTCATAGTTGTTTTATTTTATTTATTTACAACGTGTGCTGCCAATAACATGGAAGTCAAATATTTTTTAAAAGATCTGAATGTTCGTTTTCCAATAATATTGTACTGAAATTTGAAAATTATTATTTTTTTATATTAATTTCTTCTTTTGTGACAGCAAAACAACCATTCAAAAGACTTGCTTAGTTTAGTTTAGAATAAATAAGATTCATTTAAAAATTACAGATCCAAATTTTTCAGGTATACACAAACCAACACACATCAGGAGGATATCGAGCTGAACGTGCAGACAGAAGAAACTAAAATGTTGGAGGATGTGTTCTGTACCTTGCAGATAAAACAATCATTCAGATCGGTCAGGTCATGGAAGTTGGGCCATCTGGGGTTACACTTAGAATATACAGTACAAAGCAATTTAAGGTGTCACTGACGTCATTTAAACACCTGATTAAATCAGTCTATAATATCATACCGGGTGACTTTGAACTTCCTTCTTCAAGAAGATTACCAATTTTAAGCCATAACACGACTTATGAAAAAGAAATCTTTTATGCTGAAGTAAAAGTTGTTTTATGATCAAAGAAATATTCCACAGGCAATGTTATTTCACATGAAGCAAAAAAGACATTTAATTTCACTACATGTTCTTGGGTTTATTTTTCATATGCATGTAATATTATTTAGTTAAATTTGTCTCTACAATGTACACCATTTCAGTCATATGTTGTTTAATAATAAATATTTTTATATTTAAACATTTGTTTTAATAGTTTGGTTTTCACTAGATTTCTATCCATCGTCCTGTTGGTCCATCTCTCTGTTAAATACTGATTACAGTTTTTGCCTAAATTCTAGTTTGATTATAGCCCCCTTATCGATTTCAATAAAGAAAGAAATACACATAACTTAGTCATTTCATTCACTGATTTATTTCTAACCCAACTCTAACAAGGAAGTCCCTAGCACTGTCATTGTCTGTGTTTTGTGCCTAATGTGCTTTCTCTACTAACACTCTGCCATGTTAGAATACCATGATCAGAGCACACCTCCCAACTGCTCTGTACCATACATTGGGTACTACGTTTCACTGATGGACAGTCCAGCATTACCTCTATGCCTCTCTCATGTGTACAAACCAGCAATAAACATATGCTTCTCTTCTGATAATCGTATACTCATTATTCCCACTTTGAACATGAAGTCATATGTACAACATCCAGTTACATACCAGGACCCAGAAACTTGGAATGAATTGCCCATTGAAATTAGACACAAAGACACAGTGATCCCTTTCAAGATTGCTCTTAAAATTCAACTTTTTCGACTGCAAGAACAAACTTAAAGACCTAATATTGTTTCCTAGCTTAAATAGTGTCAGTATGTTTTTATGTTTTATAATTTCATGTTATTTGTTTTTTGTTTTGTAGTCATATCATTATAGATGCTGTAAAATGTTTAGAGCTTCCAAAGATTATTAGCTATACAAAGTCATCATTCTTCTTCTTCATCTTCTTCTTCTTCTTCTTCTTCTTCTTCTTCTTCATATTATTATTATTATTATTATTATTATTATTATTTATACTTTGGGTGAGTCTATTTTCACCCGACAGCACTATCTTGTACATGGAAATTAAACCACTTGTTAAATCCATGTGAAAGGAAAATTTGTAGTTGTCATTCCTTTCCTTAATTTGACATTGTAACTATCAGAAGCATATGGCATAGTATGTTCATTCTGTCTACATACACATGTAGTTGTGCATCCAGCCCTTCACTGCAAATAGACTTTTCTAGTAACTGGAAGTGACCAGCGAGCGAGGATCGCTGAAAACTTCTGTTTGAGATGAAATGTGCAGTCCATAATTGGAGCCTGAGTCCCTCTGGTCATTATCCTGTTGACATTGTAAATAAATAAATAAATTAAGTGACCAAGTTCATTACATGTTTTATCTCATTTATAGTTTGTTGTTTAAATCAGAATGGGGTTACAAACCAATGGGGTTGTATATTCATACTATGGTAAGAGCTATATGAAACACAATCAGTTTAGAAGATGTTGTAGATTTCTTCAATGTATTTATCAAATATTTAACAACAGAGTAACATAAAGTTTTATTACAAAAGAACAATTCGCTAGTAAGTATTATAAAGCATTGTTTAGAACTGTGTGCCACTTTGGTTTACCTTGCTCTGGTTTAACTTGGATTGCTATGACAGAACTGAATTTTTGCATTTGCTCATATTTAAAAACTCTTGTAATTATAAAAATTATAGTATACTAGAATTCAGATTTCAAAGATTCAATTTCTCGTGAATATTTTAAGAAATATGTATGTCTGACAAGTGCCTCCACATTTTGTTACGAGACTATGGTCTTAACCGTGTTAACATGAAATGGCAAAATCCAATAAGCTTAATAAAATTCAACATAGTATATATTTTCCTGGAATACATAATGAAAACTTTAAAAGAACTTACATATTTTGAGTGCAAACAGAATAGTACTAACAGTTTTACCACGAGTCCAAAGGTATATATTGTTGTATTCTGAATCAATTTCAATCATTAATGTGCTAATGTGTCAATAGCCTTGAATGTGATTATGTGCCCAAGGATATTAATATATGACATATAAATCAGTTCACAATAATTCCAAAATATTTGTCTAAAACCAATGAAAATCTATGTAATTCCAATCAATATGTTATATTAGTTTGGAACAAGAACAAAACGCATCATTTCCACAACAGTTGCTAAGATCAGAATTAATAATTACGTTGTCGAATAATTTAATATCCAAACCTTAGACATAACATTATGTCCATTGAGTTTGTCATGTTCCCATAAAATGTATAATTATAAGCCTGTATGTTCATTTAAATTTTGTACAGACTCACCTGACATAATTCATGTAGACCATATAATGTTCAAAGGCATAGCCAATGTCCTGAAATAATGTCCAGTTAAGCGTGTTTGAATAAATAACCTTAGTTAGATATGTGCAAACAATGATTGCCCATTAAGTCCTAAGGTAAATAACACGTTGCAAAGTAAAGCTAAATAATAACCTATAATTTGATGATGCATGCTGCAAATGAAAAGTATGTCTTCGTGTAAAGGAAATGACACATTTTCGTTCAATGGTGACAAAATAATGTTATTATCTTTGCATTGGTGTTCGTTTTGTAATCATAGTTTTGTTCTTGACTATCATCAGAGATACATAATAATATGGTTTTTGTTCCAGCAGATAATATGAAGAATGTTGTAACTTGCTGACATGGTCTGAAGGGGATTAATCCTAATTGTATTAGCCCATACTTAAAATGTATGCACTTCAGCTAGATAGTAAAGAAAATTAGATAATATCCTTGAGTTCAAACCTTTTGGCTGATTTAGTTTGTAGTCTTTATTAATGATGCTAACAATATATATCTGTCACCTGTTTTGTCTCCATGGAAATTAATATTTATGTTGTCCTATTTACCAGGATGATAACTCTGCTAACAATGTATATCTGTCAACTGTTTTGTCTCCATGAAAATATTATATTTATGTTTTCTCTATGGAAATATTATATATATATATATATATATATATATATATATATATATATATATATATATATATATATATATATATATATATATATAAATATATATATATATATATATATATATATATATATATATATATATATATATATCTGTGTGTGTATACTTTCTAAAATCCTGAATTTGAACATTGTAAGGCATTATAAATGTAGAGATCTCGACATACCATGCTATCTGTATTATCTTCTGACATGCTGTATATCAAAATTGTGATCCACGGCCATGTGATAAAATCTCATTTGATATGAATGTGCCACCCATGCAATATGTTAAGTATACTTAAAGTACCATCCAAATCTTCATTTGAATAACGCTAAGCTCGATGATTCCAACAGTTGATATCCCGGAAATACGTGTGCAGGCACGATAGCCGACACTATATCACACGACCAGTTCAATACAGTAAAGTTGTCAAGTTTTCATTATTATTAAATTTCACTTCTTGATTGAAAATGCTGTTTTTCCTTTATTCAAATATAAGTATGTTTCGAATATTTAAGAATGTATTGTTTACTTTTATGCTTGTCAATATGTTTTCAATGTTATCAGCATTAATTGGTAGCTGTGTACCCTACAAGTATGCTTAACAGCCTTGCCTATGACATATATTATGTTGGCGTTTGACATATTGTGTTGTATATATTTGCCAATTGCAGAGTGTAAATGGACAGGTGATGCTAGTTAAATTGTATATTTATCCTATTTTTGTGGTCCAGCAATGATTTGTTACAATTAGGTCACATGACTATTTCATGAAGAATATGAATAGGAGCGAAATTCGAAATTAGGTTGATAGTTGTCAACATTAGCGCCTCTATCTTCATATTACCATCAACTGAAACAACACCGTGTTGACATAGTTATTATTACGGATTTATTGAATGATATTAAGAAAGTCATACATACTTATAAAAAACAACAGGGAAGTGTATTAATTGTAATTTCTTTATTCTCATAGATATACTGGAAATACACGAATATAGTACAAAAACATGACTCAATTCAATTCAATTCAAGAAATTAAATTAACTGCTATTGATTCAGGCTTAATTTACAACTAACGATGGGCCATATTAATTAAGCAACTCTCCAGCCACACTACGAATTTAGGGCTAACGTTCTAAGTATGAACTCTCTGGGTCGTTTCTTTCGTGCTGAATAAATAGTTTCAGGCTATGATGGTCAGCATATTATACCATTTGCTTTGCATATGTCACACGCAGTCAAATACATACACTCATGCTTTGGTCATATTTTGTTAAACATCTTGTCCAAATATTTTCAAAAAAAGAAAAAGGTTCAGAATTTTACCATCTCTGTAAATCTATCATTTCATATACACACTTTAGTCCATACCAACCCCAGTCTGGTAGAGTGCAAATAGAGAGAGAGAGAGAGAGAGAGAGAGAGAGAGACAGACAGATAGATATGAAACATCGAAAATACGAATATTTGCAGTCACGTTGAATTGAATAACTAGTTCGATGGGTAATGTGCCTAGATTACCGGAATAGCATTACATTATCTTGCAAACGTAGAATGCATTAGCTATTATCAATGGCTGGTATAAAGTGTCATAGCAGTCCTTAAACTGAACAATGTGGAGATGTTATTATTAAATATTTCAATCACAAGCAGAGACGTTAATGTAATTAAACATATATGTCAATGATATAGCATTAAATATACATACATTTTGTTGCACACGATATAACCACTTCTAAAAAATACATCTCTTCTCATTATGCTACATCTACTAAACGATCAACGAAATTATCAGAACATCTAAAATGTATTATCCAATTAATGTAACAAAATAATCTCTTATATACAAAAATGCGTTCAGAAATGGCTTTTGAATGATAAATGTTTACAATAATTGCGTTTGCTTATGTAAGTCAGATTTACGTTTGGTAAATGATTTAATAGAAGCAGAAGAAACTTGTACCGTTATAGTGACATTTAAATGCCTACAATCATTGCAAGTTATTCTGGAAAGCCAGCTTTGGAATACGGAGTTTTACTGATCAAATGCTTCAATTTGCGGAACAAAACTTAATAATAATTAGTCCATTAATATGAAGCCATGCTGACTATTCTGAAATCAAACATTACAAGATGGTTATCATCTGATTAGCATTTCTTGAAAAATAACACTATCAAATAACTAATTAATACAGAAACAATATCAAATCCATAAACATTAATGTAATACAATAAAACGAATACTTATTAATTAACGCAAACAAATCCCTAGTTGACTGAATAATTCAATCAAACCACTAATTATTAATTCACAACAAAATCATACTTAAAAGTGAAGCAAACAGTGTATATGAAGACAAAATATATTTTTGTACAATATCTGAATCTCTGATACAGAATTTAGTTTATGATCCATTATATTAACACAAAATATATTTTTGTACAATATCTGAATCTCTGATACAGAATTTAGTTTATGGTCCTTTGTATTAACACAAAACATATTTGTTTGGGGGAATTTCCTCGTCGTCTTATGTGGCAACATCTTCACTCTTCACGAAACATCCATGTGTCATGAAAATAAAAAAAAAACGTATTCCAAATTACGATGAAACAAAACGTATACTAGTCCGGTTTTAAGGCTGAAGTAGATTATGATAAAGTTGTATTTGCATCAAGATAAGGGAACGATTTATATACGATATCATCTTGATTTATACAGCCTATACATTTCTATAATTTTGTCTTTAAAGACAAATTTTGCTTGACCAGTAAGATATAGTCTCAAAATTGATTTATGACGCAATGGTGTGGACTTAACGGATATTGTTTTCTTCTTCGATGCTTTGTAATAGCTGCTAAAAATATCTAAATACATGTGTCGTTTGGCGGTAAAAGCTTACATGTCCAAAATTGCCAGCGGGTTGCAAATATATTTGAATAAGCGCAGCTGCATTGCGTTGGTGGAAATGAAGTCAATTTTCATTCGGTACATTATGCATATCGTCTACCAAAGATAATCTTGCAAACGTGTCCTTTGGGCAGCGATGTACGTACAATAAACTTTACTTCATCAGCTCTCAGGGTATTCAGAATTTTAGTAAACATACATACCACATTATCGGCTGTTCTAGTAGTGATAAGCGAGTATGGACCTAAATGACTTGGAACACAACCTATTTCAGCTACATGACAAATCAGCTGTACAAAGTAACGTCGAACTACGCCATATACTGCAGCATCTCTTTTCTTATTTTCTATTGTT